>SJYX01010707.1:119161-151327 GCA_006410675.1 Oreotragus oreotragus
TCTCCTTCAGAATGGACTGGTTGGATCTCCTTGCAGTCCAAGGGACTCTCAAGAGTCTTCTCCAACACCACAGTTCAAAAGCCTCAATTCTTTGGTGCTCAGCCTTCTTCACAATCCAACTCTCACATCCATACATGACCACTGGAAAAACCATAGCCTTGACTAGACGGACCTTAGTCGGCAAAGTAATGTCTCTGCTTTTGAATATGCTATCTAGGTTGGTCATAACTTTTCTTCCAAGAAGTAAGCGTCTTTTAATTTCATGGCTGCAGTCACCATCTGCAGTGATTTTGGAGCCCAGAAAAATAAAGTCTGACACTGTTTCCACTGTTTCCCCATCTATTTGCCATGAAGTGATGGGACCGGATGCCATGATCTTCGTTTTCTGAATGTTGAAAACAGTGGGATTTTAGAAGTAGCCTTCATGCTTTTGGGCATTCACTTTGTTCTATTGTCTTCCTGCATACTGATTCTTTTTGACCAGATGTGGGCTTCCCAGGTGACTCAGTGGTAAAGAATCTGCTTGCCAAGGCAGGAGACACAGGAAATGTAGGTTTGATCCCTGAGTCAGGAAGATCTCTTGGAGGAGGAAATGGAAACCCGTTTCAGTATTCTTGCCTGGGAAATCCCATGGACAGATGAGTCTGGCAGGCTACAGTCCATAGTGTTGCAAAGAGTCAGACGTAGGGACCGAGCACGCACGCATGTTCTGTATAACAAAATCTTATTTAAAAAATTTCCATCTGATATCAAAGTTAAAAAAAAAAAACTCCAATAGTAATTTTAATTGTTGATAGATACAACTGCCTATACTTTCATTAGTCAACTTGTAATACTTTCGAGTTTATAGCCCAAACCAGCACTATTGAAGAGAAATGTAACGTGAGCCACAAATATAATTAAAATTTTTCTAGTAACCATGTTAGAATAGTAAAGNAAAAAAAAAACTCCAATAGTAATTTTAATTGTTGATAGATACAACTGCCTATACTTTC
Organism: Oreotragus oreotragus; assembly: GCA_006410675.1. Lineage (NCBI taxonomy): Eukaryota > Metazoa > Chordata > Mammalia > Artiodactyla > Bovidae > Oreotragus > Oreotragus oreotragus. Next base: position 120,157 of record SJYX01010707.1, read on the forward strand.
ATTAGTCAACTTGTAATACTTTCGAGTTTATAGCCCAAACCAGCACTATTGAAGAGAAATGTAACGTGAGCCACAAATATAATTAAAATTTTTCTAGTAACCATGTTAGAATAGTAAAGAAATGGGAAATTAACCACTTCTAGTTAGTGGCCATATATATGTATTAGAAAGAACAGGTTTAAAGCCATAATTGGCATTCTGAAGAGAAAATTCATTAAATTATATAAAACATACTGCATCGCATTGTATTAAAGTGTTCATAAGCATCATATGGGCTTTCCTGGTGAGTCCATGGTAAAGAATCTGCGCGTAGTGCTAGAGCCCTGGGTTCGGTCTGCGGGTCAGGAAGGCTCCCTGGAGGAGGGCACGGCAACCCTCTCCAGTTTCTTGCCTAGAGAGCTGCTTGGACAGAGGAGCCTGGCAGGTGGCAGTCCATGGGGTCACACGGAGTGACCCCACTGATTAATGCTTCTAGTCATTCCCAGATCAGACAGACAAGTGTTACAAGTGCTATGCTTTGTTTTTCAGTCAGTAGATAGCTACTAACAAAACTGGAAATTATAAAAGTTTTTTTAAAGAAAATTAATATCACCTATTTTCTTCCATTTAAAAACATTCTTTAATTGCCAGTATTAAATACGTGGGGCTCTAGATTTAGAGATTTAGTTTTTTTCTTTTTTAATAAAACTGGGTCCTTAGCCTTCCTTTCCTTTAGTATGTTGACTAATTCAACAATTTTGTTGTTGTTTGGTGGCTAAGACATGTCTGATTCTTTGCACCCCAAGGACTGCAGCCTGCCAGGCCCCTCTGTCCATGGAATTTCCCAGGCAAGAATACTGCAGTGGGCTGCCATTTCCTCCTCCAGGGGATCTTCCTGACCCAGGGATTGGACCTGGATCCCCTGCTTGGCAGGTGGATTCTTTACCATCGACCTTTCTATAAAATCATAAGGACTTCTAAATGGCCAAAGACATATTAAAATATATTTATACTCATTAGTAGTAAAACATGAATTAAAATGAATAATAATTAGTATGTTTACCTCATTTACATTAATTGATTTTACATAGTGATAGTACTCAATCTGGCAAGACAACAAACTGCTGGAAGTGAAAACTGTGACCTTTTTGGAGGGAAATTTGGCAATAAATATAAAAACCTTAACTCTGTGTATGAGTTTTTCAAATAATTTTGCTTGTAGGACCTTATCCTAACTAAAGAATCACTCGTGTTTGAAAGAATGTAATTAAAAGAATATAACTACAGTGTTACTCTTTTCCTTTTTTTTTTTTTTACCAGCTGTTGGCACCAATGTAAATATCTAAAATAGGAAATTTGTTTAATCACTTATCGCAGTTATAAATGGAAATCAATATAGCTTAAATAATGCTGTAGAATATTTAGTAGCTTGGAAAAATCCTCATAATAAACAGTTACAAAAAAGAGAAACTTTACAAAAGAATGTTGATGACATGGATCTTTGTTGTTCACTAAATTTTTCATTTATGTAAAAAAATCTGGAAGGGTGTGCAGCCACAGTTCATTGTGAGAAAGAAAACAAATTTAAAAATAAATTAATAGACTATTTTTTGTTTTATTTAAAAAATTTTTAACTTATATTTTGCCATACCATGCAGCTTGTGGGATCTTAGTTCCCCGACCAGGGATTGAACCGAGGCCACAGAAGTGAACATACTAAATTTTAACCAGTGGATCACCAGGAAATACCCTAGACTATCTTTTTTAGAGTACTTTTAATTCATAGAAAAATGAACAGAAATCACAGAGAGTTCTCATATGTCCATTCACCCCAAAGCCCCAATTTACCTTATTGTTAACAATTTCCATTGGTGTGGTACATTTGTTACAATTGATTAGCCAATATTAATATTTTATTATGAAATAAAATCCATAGCTTACAACAGGGTTCACATTTTGTGTTTAGAATCTATGAGTTTTGACAAGCTTATAACGTCATGTGTCTATAACTATGGTATCATACAGAATAACTTCACAGCCCTCAGATCTTCTGTCCTCCACTTATTTCTCCTTTGCTCCTTCTCCCTGAACCCTTGGCAATTACTCATCTTTTTGCTGTCTCGATAGTTTGCCTTTTCCAGAATGCCATATAGTTGTAATCATACAACAATGCAGCTCTTCACACAGGCTTCTTTCACTTAGCAATATGCATCTAAGTTTCCTCATCTTTTTGTGGCTCGATAACTCATTTCTTTTAATTGCTGAATAATAATCCATTGTCTGGATATACCACAGTTTGTTTATTCATTCATTTAATGGAGGGCATTTTGATTGACTCCAAGTTTCAGCAGGTTTTTGGGTAGACATATTTTCAGCTCATTTGGATAAGTACCAAGGAGTGTGATTACTATATTGTGTGGTAAGGGTGTGTTTAGTGTTGTAAGAAACCACCAAACTGTCTTCCAAAGTGTATGTACTATTTTTATTCTCACCAACAATGAATGAAATTTCCTGTTGCTCCACATCTTTGCCAGCATTTGGTGTTTTAGTGTTTTGGATTTTGGCCACTTTGATAGGTATGTTAGTGGTATTTTATTGATCCAACTGATTTACAGTTCATTAATGACATATGAACCGTGAACTTCCTGATGTTCAAGCTGGTTTTAGAAAAGGCAGAGGAAACAGAGATCAAATTGCCAACATCCGCTGGATCATGGAAAAAGCAAGAGAGTTCCAGAAAAACATCTATTTCTGCTTTATTGGCTATGCCAAAGCTTTTGACTGTGTGGATCACAATAAACTGTGGAAAATTCTGAGAGAGATGGGAATACCAGACCACCTGACCTGCCTCTTGAGAAATCTGTATACAGGTCAGGAAGCAACAGTTAGAACTGGACATGGAACAACAGACTGGTTCCAAATAGGAAAAGGAGTACATCAAGGCTGTATATTGTCACCCTGCTTATTTAACTTCTATGCAGAGTACATCATGAGAAACGCTGGACTGGAAGAAGCACAAGCTGGAATCAAGATTGCTGGGAGAAATATCAATAACCTCAGATATGCAGATGACACCACCCTATGGCAGAAAGCGAAGAGGAACTAAAAAGCCTCTTGATGAAAGTGAAAGAGGAGAGTGAAAAAGTTGGCTTAAAGCTCAACATTCAGAAAACGAAGATCATGGCATCCAGTCCCATCACTTCATGAGACTGAACTGAACTGAACTGAATGACATATGATATTGAGCATCTCTTCATATGATTATTTACCATCTGTATATTTTCTTTGATGAGATGTCTGTTGCCCATTTCTTAATTTGGTGCTTGTTTTTTTACTGTTGAGTTTTAAGGTTTCTTTATATATTTTGGATCACATCCCTTATCAAATATTTTTTTGCAAATATTTTCTCCTAGTCTGTGACTTATTTCAGTCTCTGAACAATACCTTTCACAGAGCAGAATTTTTTAATTTTAATGATGTCAAATCATCAGTGTTTTTCTTCCACGAATTGTGTTTTTTTGTTGTATCTCAGAAGTCCTCACTAAACCCAAGGTCACCTAGACTTTCTCCTATGTTATTTCCTGGGAGTTTTATAGCTCTGTGTTTCACATTTAGGTGAAATTGAGCTAATTTTTATGAAAGATGTCTGTCTAGATGTGGTTTTTGTGTTTGTTTGTTTGTTTTTGCATCTGCAAGTCCATTAGTTTCATCTCCATTTGTTGAAAAGACCATCTTAACTTCACTGAACTACCTTTGCTTTTTGTCAAAGACCAATTGACCATAATTGTGTGAGTCTATTTCTGGGCTCTCTATTCCGTTCCATTAATCTATTTATTCTTTCACCAACATCCCAGTTTGGATTACCTTAGCTTTCAGTAAATCATAAAGTCAAGTAGTGTCAGCCCTCCAACTTTGTTCTTCTCCTTCAACACTGTGTTGGTTATGTTATGTTTGTTGCCTCACCATATAAAATTGAGAATCAATTCATCAATATTCACAAAGTAGCTTTCTGAGATTTTGCTTGGTATTGCATTAAATCTATAGATAAAGTTAGGAAGAACTGACCTCTTGACAATAGTGAATCTATTCACCAACATGAAATATCTCTCCAATTGTTAATATTTAGTTCCTTTGAGATTTCTTTTTATCAGAGTTTTACAGTTTTTTCTATAGGTTTTGTGTTAATATATGTACATATTTTAGAGTTATACCTATTTAACTTTTTTTAGTGCTAATGTAAATACTATTGCATTTTTAATTCCAAATTCCAGTTGTTCATTGCTATTAACAAGTATATTTCCAACAGACCACAAGCACACAGGAGGATGAGACCAGACACCATTTCTCTTACCTACCAAGTTGCTTTAAGTAAATGTATTTTTCTGACAACTTAGTTAAGATCTTGAATCAGAGTTTTATTTTAATCTTGTTGAAAGGAAAAGGTTAATGAAGATATTCTAAGATTTCATTTTTGGGAGACACATTTAAAGGAAAAAAGAATGGTTAGCTAATCATTGTTAAACTATACACAAAATGTTATACTACATAAAAGGAAAGAAATACTTGTCCAAAGGGTTTATTGTCCCAGCTGGCATAGTTTGAGGGAGCATGGGCACACTATTAATGATTACACTGAGATAACCTAGGACTTTACCCTGCATCCAGGGATGCGTGAACTCTAGACTCTTGACTGACAGTGCAAAGCATGGTTTCCCAGAACAAATCTTAATCCCATTAAGGGCTATCAGAAAATTGCTTAAGCACTTGATCAGAAATTTCTTTTCAGAATGAGTTTCAGTTCAGTTCAGTTCAGTCTCTCAGTCGTGTCCGACTCTTCACGACCCCGTGAATCCCAGGACGCCAGGCCTCCCTGTCCATCACCATCTCCTGGAGTTCACCCAGACTCATGTCCATCGAGTCCGTGATGGCATCCAGCCATCTCATCCTCGGTCGTCCCCTTCTCCTCCTGCCCCTAATCCCTCCCAGCATCAGAGTCTTTTCCAATGAGTCAACTCTTCGCATCAGGTGGCCAAAGTACTGGAGTTTCAGCTTTAACATCATTCCTTCCAAAGAAATCCCAGGGCTGATCTCCTTCAGAATGGACTGGTTGTATCTCCTTGCAGTCCAAGGGACTCTCAAGAGTCTTCTCCAACACCACAGTTCAAAAGCATCAATTCTTCAGCGCTCAGCCTTCTTCACAGTCCAACTCTCACATCCATACATGACCACTGGAAAAACCATAGCCTTGACNTTTCAGCTTTAGCATCATTCCTTCCAAAGAAATCCCAGGGCTGATCTCCTTCAGAATGGACTGGTTGGATCTCCTTGCAGTCCAAGGGACTCTCAAGAGTCTTCTCCAACACCACAGTTCAAAAGCATCAATTCTTTGGCGCTCAGCCTTCACAGTCCAACTCTCACATCCATACATGACTACTGGAAAAACCATAGCCTTGACTAGGCGGACCTTAGTCGGCAAAGTAATGTCTCTGCTTTTGAATATGCTATCTAGGTTGGTCATAACTTTTCTTCCAAGGAGTAAGCGTCTTTTAATTTCATGGCTGCACTCACCATCTGCAGTGATTTTGAAGCCCCCCAAAATAAAGTCTGACACTGTTTCCACTGTTTCTCCATCTATTTCCCATGAAGTGATGGGACTGGATGCCATGATCTTCGTTTTCTGTATATTGAGTTTTAAGCCAACTTTTTCACTCTCCTTTTTTACTGTCATCAAGAGGCTTTTGAGTTCTTCTTCACTTTCTGCCATAAGGGCGGTGTCATCTGCATATCTGAGGTTATTGATATTTCTCCTGGCAATCTTGATTCCAGCTTGTGTTTCTTCCAGCCCAGTGTTTCTCATGATGTACTCTGCATACAAGTTAAATAAGCAGGGTGACAATATACAGCCTTGACGTACTCCTTTTCCTATTTGGAACCAGTCTGTTGTTCCATGTCCAGTTCTAAGTGTTGCTTCCTGGCCTGCATACAGATTTCTCAAGAGGCAGGTTAGGTGGGCAGGGTTAGGGTAAGTCTTTGCCTGGGCCCCCAGAGTCTCATGGGGGAAAAGACCCACTCCAACTAGCAATAGAATTTCAGATCTTTGTCCTTTTAACTTTGGGCTTCACTCAGTTGTTGTCATCCAGTCGCTAAGTTGCATCTGACTCTGCGACCCCATGCAGAGGTGGGGGTGCTTTCCCCCTCTCTGTAGGGGAAAGAGAAGGTAGCACGCAGGCTTTCCTGTCCTTCACCATCTCTCGGCTTTCCTGTCCTTCACCATCTCTCGGCTTTCCTGTCCTTCACCATCTCTCAGAGTTTGCTCAAACTTGTGTCCATTGAATCGATGATGCCATCCAACCGTCTCATCCTCTGTCATTCCTTTCTCCTCCTGGGCTTCACTCAGAATTGCACTTAAATCTCACATGATTAAACCTTCCCATCTCCTCCTTCTCTCCTTACTGTGAAGAAGGAGAGGATGGAGAGAAATCCATTACTTGGCACTTGGCACCTTGTTCTTACTCTACAGAAGGTTGCATTCATGCATGCCTTCATTATGCAGGGGCAAGTAGGAAACATATCTGCCATTGGTAATTGGTACTATCATTTCACACAGTACCTTCCGAAGCCCAGCGGTTGTCCTTCAGTGTTTCCAAACTATTATGTTCAAATTCCTATTTGACTCAAAATTTGTAGCTTTCTATATAACTAATGCCATGGAATCCCATAATTCATTGTGTTTTCTACCTTTTAAATTAAGTGAAAGTGAAAGTGAAGTCGCTCTGTCGTGTCCAACTCTTTGTGATCCCGTGGACTGTAGCCCACCAGGCTCCTTCTTCCATGGGATTCTCCAGGCAAGAACACTGGAATGGGTTGCCATTTCCTTCTCCAGGAGAATCTTCCCACCCTAAGGATCGAACCGGGGTCTCCCGCACTGCGGGCAGATGCTTTAACCTCTGAGCTACCAGGGAAGCCCATTTTGACCTAATTCCACACATACTGGGGAAGAAGAAACTAATTTTGAAGCAAACAGCAAACAATTATTCCTGAAGAGATTGGTCGCTATGACGTTTTCTGCTGCTGTCGTTGTTTACTCACTAAGCTGTATCCTATTCTTTTGTGGCCCCATGGACTGTAGCCTGCCTGGCTCCTCTGTCCATGGGAATTCCCAGGCAAGAATACTGGAGTGGGTTGCCATTCCCTTCTTCAGGGAATCTTCCCAACCCAGGGATCAAACTGGTGTCTCCTGCACTGGCAGGCAGATTCTTTACCACTGGGCCACCTAGGTGCTCATATACCCAGTCTTTTAATCTGAAAAATTATAAGAACAGCAATACTGCCCCTTAGAGAGCCCTGACCACATACTAGGCACAGTTCTAAATGTTTTATATGGTTTAATTCATTTAATAGTTTTCAAACACCCTGGGAGGTAGATACTATTATGATTCTTGTTTTAGAGATGCGGAAACTGAGCAACTTGCTTAGGACCAAACAGATAATGAGTGGCAAGATAGGGATTTGAATCCAGACTATTTGGCTCCAAACTCCTTAACCACCAGCCTACCCTGCCTCAAGAGATGCTCTTCAGCAACAAGCTTAATGGCCAAGGAAAAACACAAAGAATATATTACAAATTACAATTGTAGACAACTGGCAAATTCAAGATTCTTTGCTTAACCTAGAGTTCCCTCAAACTTGCTGGACTATGAAAACTTCTTCCTTTTATACCTGCTTACAAAATCTCGAACACATATTTCATGGGATGTAATTTAGAATCTGCTGCTCAGCAACAATCCCACACACAGGAATCCTTATTTAAATTAGTGCTAGTAAAGTTGCAGAGCCTTCCTAGGCTAATTCTCACCTAACAGCAAGCAGAGAGCTATAATAACCTCTTGAGAGAAGTCATTATTAACTGTCTACTGTATGGCTTTATCACACTTCTGTTGCTGAAGAGTCATGCAGATATCCTAATTAACCAACTGATTTCCCTGGATTCACTCCACCATTTTTGGCAGAGTATTTAGAAAAGTGTAAAAGGTTGCACTATTTTCCATCAAACCAAAAAATGAGGGGACCAGGACTTGGGAATGGACCAAGGAGTGATTGAGACATTTCATGTGTCTATGTTCCCCTTTTCTATCTCAATTCCCCTTCCCAAAATGGAAATTGCTGCTCTCCTTTTCCCTTTGAGTGGATTTTCATTTCCAATGTAAAGAATCTGAGTAACTCCTGCCAGATAAGACTGGTGAACAGCACATCAATGTGGCAAACTAAACCCGTGTCCCAGCCAATGGGAGAGAAGAAAGACCACAGGCCATTCCTTGGACTATGGCTCCAAGTCTCACACCCAGGGCAGCTACCGCTGTTGCTTTTTTAAAAATCAATTTCCATCTTCACTTGTGAGAAGGACCCACAACTAGTAAGATTTACTCAGACATTTCAAATCACCAGCTGTAATCCCTAAAACAACTGTAATCGGGGAGTTTCCAGGTGGTTTCTGAACTCTAAGAAGGATGAACTCTGATCTATGGGCACATGCATGGATATACGTCAGGCAGAGATCAGTCTGATTTCTAAATCCACCACTTTTTAGTTGTACAACTTTGGGTGAACTGGGTAAAACTTTCTCATATGTATGTTCAAAATACAATCCGCAAATTCCTTTTTGATGTGGTTTGAGTAAAGGCTGTGTTTGCGTGCTCAGTCATGTTCGATTCCTGACGACTGCATGGACTGTAGCCTGACAGGCTCCTCTGTCCACCGGATTCTCCAGCCAAGAATATTGGAGTGGGTTGCCACTCCCTCCTCCAGGAGATCCTCCTGATCCAGGGATCAAACCCGTGTGTCCTGCATCTCCTGCACTGGCAGGCGGATTCTTTACCACTGTGCCACCTGGGAAGCCCACAAGGTGGAGAGATCACAAGGCTATTACATAGGGCAAGAAGGGGCTATGTGACCTATAGCAAACACTTAAGGAAATTCCTTTATAAATATTGGTCGTTTTTATGGAAACATATTATCCAACTCTAAGAAGTACATATTATATATTATTACATGTATTTTGAGCAGTTCTTAATGAAGATCTAGTTAATGTGTAAGCAACCAAAGAAGGCACAGATCAATGATAGCTTGTTGAGGACCATAATTTTAGAAAATATCTTAATTGGGTTCTAACATTCTTTTCCACAGGAGAGTGCTTGCCCTCCCTTCCTCTTTTACAGAGCAAATTTACCTTAGTAAACTAGATTAAGAGCAGCAAGGTGATAAAGTAAACTCATACCCTGATCATTTATAAATGTTGACAATCCTTTCTTAAAGCTGCGCATAGTAGTATACAGATCAGATTTATTTCTGAAAAACATAAGGACATTTATAAGAACAAGCCATATTTCAGGCTACAGCTGCCTTTTCTTGATCCCAAGAGCAGAATACCCAAACATAATACTGGGCACCAAGCAGTAAATACATAGTGAATGGACAAAGCCTGTATTTATGAGCACCCTGTCATCCCCCGTGCAGCTGGGTGTACCGCTTCTCTCTTTTACCTGCAGTCTACTACATCTTATTGATGATGGGGGTTACACAAAGCTCAAAGCTGGAATAGCAGATTTGGAAGCTTACAGTACACAGCTAGACAAAACTACGCATTGTGGTATCACATCCAGTTTTACTTTTGGGAGACCGTACTAAACCGTTTTGTTTATTTATTTTTTTGCAAAACACATGCCTCTTCTTTCCATCCAATGAGTACAACTCTAGAAATCAAACTTGAAGGAACTAGTTCATACTAGAGTATGAATGATTGCTAGAGGCCCACAGGCTGCTGCTGCTGCTAAGTCACTTCAGTCGTGTCCAGCTCTGTGTGGCCCCATAGACGGCAGCCCTCCGTCCCTGGGATTCTCCAGACAAGAACACTGGAGTGGGTTGCCATTTCCTTCTCCAATGCATGAAAGTGAAAAGTGAAAGGGAAGTTGTTCAGTTGTGTCTGACTCCGCGACCCCATGGACTGCAGCCTACCAGGCTCCCCCGTCCATGGGATTTTCCAGGCAAGAACACTGGAGTGGGTTGCCATTGCTTTCTCCATATTTAAAGGAACTGGTTACTTTTTAGGACTGTCATTTCAGCTATTGCAATAGGCTCAAGGGGGAGTGATTTGGGGGTTCAGATTCAGAAAATAGGTGAGTGGTCTCTCAACTCTTCTGGGAAACCAGACTTAAATACAACCTGAATAAACTTCTGATTATTCAGAAATCCAAACTTAATCTCCTCATGCTTTATCATTTTCTTTGGGTATTGGTTAAGTCCCTGATAACCTCAAAAGGCAAATGGGGGGAAAGAATATTCAGAAGTTTCATTTTTTGCCACTTGTTAACTAAGAAGATAAAGCTCTTTGGTTCAAGTGAGGCTTCAAGATTAACTCCGGCATTCATAAATGTATCTTTCCTCTGCCCCAGAAAACAGAAAGCTGACTGTCTCTTGCCACCCGCACTTCTATCCAAGAATAGGATTATTTTAAGACATTCTGAATCTCCTCCTACCTTCTACCCTGCAGACTCCAGGGCTTTGACAGTAACGCTTACCCTTCTCCATCCAATCAATAGGATTTTAAGCAAATCATTCAGTGTAACCAGTCAAAAGGAACGATCTGTATAAATCAGGTGCAGAAGGCAAGTCCAACAGCATTAGTGACACATAAACAGCATTCTATACTTGAAAAGTTGAGTCTCTGATAAAAGCGGTGTGTTTTGCCATCTTTTTTTAAAAACCCTGATCCAGGAAGCACTGACGAGACAAGCAGCAGGGTAGTGACACCGTCGACATCTATTTCAGGCCCTGCTTGGTTCCCACTGCCTGGTTAATAACACTTGCCTCCAGAGTCAGCCAACCATCCTCCATGCCTATTCCAAGTCCTGGCCATAAATACTAACTATGGATTAAAAATGCAATCAATCTTCCCACCCATTGGGCCAACTGGAATCAGACCACCAGGGAATCAGATGACCCTTACTGAAGAGCTTTTTCCTACTAGACTGAATGTGAAAGAGAGCTTTTCTGAATGGCAAGAATGTACCAAAGTGTGCATTCTATACATCTGATGCTTATAGAGCTGCTCAGCATGTGTGTGAACTTGTGTGCCTGTGCAAATGTGGACAAGGGACTAGAAGCACAGGAGTGACAGACAGTAATGGCAGCCTAGCCATACCAGCCACTGAAACCCAGCACTCATGGGATGTCTTCTCTGGCTAGCTATTGAGTAAGCGATGCACCTGCCCTAGTAATGATGTTCTCAACTTCATATTATCAAGAAAGGAGAACTGAGAGAGGTTAAGAGCTTTACTCAAGGTCACATGGCTAGTAAGTAGCAAAATGAGAACCAAACAAAAGATGCATAGGACATCAAGGCCTGTACACCCTATAGCTGCCTTTGAGGACTGACCTCAGTGTGGGCAGCTGCAGACTGGGGTGTGGACTCACTTCCAACGTCCAAGGCCAGCCATATTGCTGAGTTTTGCCCTCCTCTGCAATATGAATGGGAGAGTAGGTGATGCCATCTCCTCTTAATCCCATAGGATTACTTCTGGTGAACCTCCTGCCTCCCAAATCAGTTTTCTGAAAGAGGGTGAATACATTTCAAAGTGTTAGAAAATTCCTCACTCCAGGTTGGAATTAAAATTATCATGTCACTATTCCTTAATGGGCAAATATACCATGACTCTCAGCATCACATTTTAAACCTTTACTAAGCATCTAAAGTCCTCCAGCTGCAGGCTCAGTGTGGTCCAGCTCTGAATGGGCTGGCACCCAGTCAACATTTGTTGAATGAATGAATAATGAATGGTTCAACCAGCTGATGAATTTAAAAGAGGATATGACTTAAAATCACTGTAGCAGAACAATATAAAAGTAGCTGGCAAAGGTATATTGAAATGTTAAGTATTAAAATCTATGGTAGCCAAATCCATCTTACTGGTTTCCAAATGCACTTGAAACATACCACTGCTCCATGAGTTGCCTGGATATGGGCCAATGCTTATCTGGTCAATGACTGACTCCCAAAGTGTAAGGAGGTTCACCAGCTTTGCACACCCCTTTGGGGACAATTGAGAAAATGAATAGCCTGTTGCTCGATGAGATCCGAGTGGCCTAATGAAATAATACACCTCCACAAAGGCCTAAATGATGTTTGGGGATTCTGTTGCTCATTAGGTAGCATCCTGCTGTGAAAAGAACTGGTCAACCCACAGTGAAACGTGGTGGGAAGCACACCTAGTCACTCAGCAGCCATGAGCTCGCTCCCTCTCCCTCTGTTTCTCTTGCAACTGAACTAAGTACCATGGAATGTGTGATTTCCCAGCCCATGGCCTAGCTGACGTTGACCAGGGAGTAGCCATGGCCCTAGATGTGTCTAGAAACTTTAAGCGGGCTATTTGGGGACCAAGGCAATTTTGTTAACAATATCAATAGCAGGTCAATGTCATGAAATTCAAAAACTATATTTTGCTTCCAAATTCAGTGAATTTTATTCCACATGCCTATACTTGGTATATTTTAGGATGTGCCTTTTTAAGATGAAAAGAGTTAAAAGCCTACCTCCCTGCAATTCCCTCAAGTTAAAGCTATTTTAAATTTCCTAACCTTTGAAGGTTTGTTTCTCTTATGCTGTCATTAAAATTACTTATGCTTTTAATTTGCTGAGTTGCATTTAGCAGGAAGCCTCCCAAGCCACATGCCGAGCTTCGTTACTTCCTCCTGTGTTCCACAGCACTGCTCTCCATAAAAGTAAGCCCTAATTGAAATGTCCACTAAAACAGGGTAAAATCATCTTCTACAGAATATGCTCAGGTACACCACATTTTAATGCTGTGGTTTTAGACACATATCACTTATTTTTAAAATAAACTTAACTCGCTTTCCCCCTTTCACTGAGAAAAGTCCATCATCCCAATCACATCATATTTGCCATTTCTGCTGTTTTCCAATCAGGTAAGTGAAAAAAAAAAAATCAAGTTTGTTCTCCACGGTGGGAAGGGCATGCTTCCTTTCTTCTGCACAAGGAGGGCATGCAGACAAATTCAGTGGACATTTCCAAACAGCCTTACCTGTGAGACGAGTGTATGGGCACTTTCAGTTTCTTTCTCTCTGCTTCCTTCTCCATAATATTATTAGTCAGTGGAAAGGGTTAGAATGAAAATGAGTTTCTGGCTTTCCAAGAGCACTTGATTCATTAACAACAATTTGATAGTTGATGCCTTTATTCTTAACGTTGAATAATGTGGAATCTCTGGCCACCATCACTCTAGTGAGAATCATTTTACAGTAAGAAAGACAGATGTACGTTTGGAAAGAAAAATGCTTTCTTTAGAACAGGTAAGGCAGCTTTGGGGGATTCATCCTAAAGAGTCCATCTTCTAGGACTAGTACTAGCTATGTGAGCTGTAAGAAGCACCATTTGAGATGGCCCTGTCAGTAGGAACTCATGACCTTAAATAAGACCTATTCATCTTTCTAAGGCCCCAGTTAATCACAACACTAATAAAGACTCTATAGAGTTGTTGCAGGATTAAATTATAAACACATGGACAGCACATCCAGCACATAGCAGATCCTCTGCATATGTAACCTGAACATAAATCCAAAATGTGAGCTGTGACCTTGGGCACACATACAATAACCTCCTTGAAAAAGGAGGATGGTACCACCTATTTTACAGAATTCATTTAATGACCATCTGTATGTATCAGTTAGTAACTGGTCTAATATTATATGCTAGCAACTTTTGTGTGTTTGTGGCTCTCTTTAAAGATATGAAAATCAGAAAGTTCTGTATGATATTAGGTATTATTTCAGGTAACCAGATACTAAACACAAAAAGCTGTATGGGCCCAGGTGGTAAACATATGCTGAGATGTAACATGACCTACTCTTTAGAGGGTAAACCTTATTCATTCATTCATAAAACATTTTTGTGGGTAAGTTAAGAGGCAATGGCAACCCACTCCAGTACTCTTGCCTGAAAAATTCCACGGACAGAGGAGCCTAGTGGACTACAGTCCATGGACTCGCAAAGAGTCGGACACAACTGAGTGACTTCACTTTCACTAAGAGGCAGGCAAGGCATTATTTAGACCCAGTTTAATAAAGCATGGTCCCTGTCCACACACAAGAGAGGGCTCCCATACAGTTCTTGGCTCAGCATCCTTCATAGTCAGTATCAGTTTCCTTTTTTCCTTCCTCAAGGAGATCTCTGATTAATTGGGAGACAAATGAACATCAGTTCAAGGATTGTGTAATAAGTGCTTAAAGAGAGAAATGAGCCTAATGGTTCATGTATGGAAGGGGAAGGGCTTCCCTGGTGGCTTGGTGGTAAAGAATCCCTCTGCAATGCAGGAGCCACAGGGGATGCGGGTTTGATCCCTGGGTCAGGAAGATCCCCCTGAGGAGGGCATGTCAACTCACTCCAGTATACTTGCCTGGAGAATCCCATGCACAGAGGAGCCTGGCGGGCTACAGTCCATGGGATTGCAAGGAGTCAGACACAACTGAAGCAACAGAGCATGCAGCACAACCCTGGTCTCAAAGAGTGTGTGGGGCTGAAGAGGACCTTTTATGCCACTCTTGAAGAAGACTTTACAAGTCCAGGTGGCAGGCTGGGAATGTCTGTACTCCAAGCTAGCTTAGATATGGGCTTCCCTGGTGGCTCAGAGGGTAAAGCGTTCGCTTAGATATAACTATTTACAATGTCACAGACTTTCCATAGCTAAAATTTTGTGGGAACAGAGTGAAACTGTGATATTTGCAAGGACACTAATCCGCTTGGCTCAAGACACCCCAGATAGGAATGATTACTCACTTTCTTCTAGGAAGACCAGGTCACTTTCTCCTTTAAGAACAGGAAGGACTTTAAGTCTATGCTTTTCTCTTGGAACTTGGATGTGAGAAGATGAACTGTAGCTCCCACCAATCCTCTAAGGTGAGAAGTTAGTTGAAATCAACAATTGTATGAACAACAGTGACCCATGCTTGTCTATCCACACATACCTTGAAAGCTCCCTGGGAAATACTTCTGTGCTCCAGCGAGCTACAGTGAGAGGTGCATGACCAACACAAGCCCGTGGAAGGAGACAGCTCCAGAATGAGGCAGTAGATGAGGGTAACACTCTCATGCACTCAAGGGCTCCACCTCTGTGAGAATGGGGCAATTCCTCAGGAACCTTCCAGACACATGTACAACCTGGAGAATGTGGAGTCTAACTAACTTCCCCTAGGCAGGGAAGGCAGGGGCTGGAGAACAGAATGCAGGGAGGCAGAGGCAGGTGAGTCCCAGCCACACCAGAGGGCTCATGGTTTCAGGTCTGTGATTTTTACACTGTGTTCAAGAGATATGGAGACCCACTCCAGTGTTCTTGCCTGGAGAATCCCAGGGACGGGGGAGCCCGGTGGGCTGCCGTCTATGGGGTCGCACAGAGTCGGACACGACTGAAGCGACTTAGCAGCAGCAGCAGCAGCACCTCAGAGAACCGGGGGTTAGGGCATCATTTAAGTGACAATAGCTCTGCTTTGAAAAGTTCTCCCTTAGACATCTACTTCCTCCCCTCCTTCTTTCTTTCTTTCTCTCTCTCTTTCTTTATTAGAAAAGTTTTGACTGTGGAAATGTTTGAAATTTGCTAATTCAGCTTTCCGGGTCCATTCATTACTGGAGAGAGCGCCATGGGAGTGAAGCCAAGCGTTGAGGACAGGTCTTACTCTTAGAGGATATTTGCAGCAATAGGAAGAGAAAGTAAGGTCTCACAGAGATTGGGACCATATGACAAGGAGCAAAGATGTAGAGAACTGAGGACAACTCAGGTGACAAGTCATATTCCTGGCATCCTATAATCCAGGTTTATTATGTGCACATTTAAGTCAGCTCTTCACCACCCGGGACAGCGGGATCAAAGATGATGAAAGACTTTCCCAATTGGCTCAGGAGCCAGAGAGGTCTGAGGAGTGGACAACATCTGCCCTTGCTTTAGAAACTCTGCAGGAAGGGAAGGGCATGAGCTTTACAGCACTTGCACTATTTTCCACTCCCTGAGCACACCTGTGAAGCCAAACCTGCTGGGAGTGCCTTCCAAGGGAAAAGAGAACCTTCGGGCATGGCTCGGTAAGGCTAAGAGCTGTTTACTTTGGGGCATTATAAACATTAATAACATTTGGGATTATTTCTGCTTTGGATGCAAGTAATTGAAATGATTGAAATGGAAATGAAAACATGTGCTTTTGATGATTAGGAGATGAAAAAAGAAACAATTAGCATGAAGGTTAATAATGGGCAAAACAATTTTTTTCCTTGACAATACAGATGCTCACAAGAGGAAACGTCCTTGAAAAACTTTTGGATTTTGTAATGCTCCACTGGTATCGCTAGAAAAAATACTTATAATAGCCAAGGGCCAGAGAAATGCTAAAGGAAATTCACAGAAGTAGTTCAGCTAAGGGTTAGAGACAAATACCCAAGCTGTCCCCAAGGTCTGAGCCTGAGGAAACTCTCATTTCTCATCACTTGAGTGAGATGCTGGACATGCAGGAAAGTTTCAGTTCTTCCATCCTGGACATTAATTGTTTCTGCTCAACCATAATAGACACCACCACAGTCTCCCTCACTGCAAGTTGTCTCCTGAGAAGTTATAAAGGTATTATCTTGTCTCTTCCAAAAAAGAATCCGATACCTAACTGGTCTGACTGCAAAGTTGGAGGGTACAACTCCATCATCTCCATTCTTACTTGGGGAGTCAGCCTACCTGCTATCTTGCTCAGAGTGCATTAAAGCACAAAAAGGAAGTCAACAGTCCAGTGGTTTTATTAAGGCTGTCTATTCAGGTGAAGGGAGAAGGCAATGGCACCCCACTCCAGTACTCTTGCCTGGAAAATCCCATGGGCAGAAGAGCCTGGTAGGCTGCAGTCCACGGGGTCACGAAGAGTTGGACACGACTGAGTGACTTCACTTTCACACACTGGAGAAGGAAATGGCAACCCACTCCAGTGTTCCTGGCTGGAGAATCCCAGGGATGGGGGAGCCTGGTGGGCTGCTGTCTATGGGGTCGCACAGAGTCGGACATGACTGAAGCAACTTAGCAGCAGCAGCAGCAGCAGCATTCAGGTGAGGGGATTCCCTAATAGCTCAGCTGGTAAAGACGCCGCCTGCAATGCAGGAGACCACGGTTCAATGGAAGATCCCCTGGAGAAGGGACACGCTACCCACTCCAGTATTCTTGGGCTTCCCTTGTGCCTCAGCTGGTAAAGAATCTGCCTGCAATGCAAGAGACCTGGGTTCGATTCCTGGGTTGGGAAAATCCCCTGGAGAAGGGAAAGGCTACCCAGTATTCTGAATACCCAATATTCTGGCCTGGAGAATTGCATGGACTGTTAAGTCCATGGGGTCGCAAAGAGTCGGACATGACTGAGTGACTTGCACTTTCACTTTTTCATTCAGGTAGGGAATCCATTCTCCTAGCCCAAGACTTCCTAGAATTTTCTCTCGACACTCAATGCCTCAACAGCCTTATTCATTCACAGAAACACATCACGAGAGGCTCCTGGCACTCATAAGAAGGTGTACAATCAAGGGTGTGGAGACCAAGTTTCTAAGAAGCTGAGACTACGTAACTATTCGAAAAGGCACACAAAGAGCTCAGACAGTCCAGTAAGGGAGGCGGTACCTGCTACATGAGAAAGCCAGAGACTTTTGGTGTTGAACGTTAGTCTAACACTCACAGGCTATGTCATTTTGGAAAGAAGTAATCAACCTCTCTAAATCTCTGTTATTTCATCTGTACACCTGTCTTGCTGAGGTGGACGTTAGCGGTAACTTACGTAGTCATTGCCCCCTTCTCTTTCCTTAGAGAATCCTCATTTTATTCAGATATCCACCTATCCTCTGGGCAGTCCTTGAGCCTGAGTTAATGCTAACACTAACCCAGTCACCCTGACTGCAGGTGCCGATCTGATTGGTCTCCTCCCCACGCTTTTTAACACTATTTGGTTTGGAACAGGGTGTGTATTCAAATTCAAGCCAAGGAGACAAGCAGAGCTTTGGCTGGATGCTTCCACAAATATTCTCACTCCTTCTGGGATCATATCCTAAAATGACCCCTCTCTCATGGGATGTTGTGGTGTGCAATGTCCAGCACTAAAGCTGCCACACAGATAGGGGCAGACCCCAGGGAATCACAAAACTGGAGTCCGGGGACTCCAGAGCTGCTGCCACCCTGGCCTGAGTCAGCTCTGAATTCAGTCTACATTTCTAGCTTTCAATTATGTGAGCCAATACATTTTCTCCTCGTTAAAGATAATTAACAACTGCAAATTTTCCGTTACTTGAAAATTAAAGCATATAAAATAATAAACACCTATAACAATTTGGCAGAAGACAAATAAAAAGGAGGTGTCCTGTGCTTGGTGTAAGACTAAGCACAGGGTTTGCATTTAAAACAGGCCAGTTCTTTCTGCTGTCGTGTCTTTCCTGGCTGCGCTGCCTTACCTAGATTAAGGGATCCTCCCAGAAGACTTATTTTGGTTTTATTCAAGCACCGGGACATCAGTGGCCTTATAAATGTTGAGAGGCTTTGTTTTGTTCACTACTGGTGTCAAGGAATTGAGGATGCTGAGGACAGGGAGAAAAATATAGATCAAAATCCTGATGCCAGTACCTCAGAATGTGGCTCTATGTGGAAAGAGGATCATTACACATGTAATTAGATAAGATGAGGTCACACAGAGTGAGGTGGACCCTTAGTTCAGTATAATTGGGTTTCTTATGAGCAAGTAGCAATGTGAAGACACGGACACACAAGGAAAATGTCATATGATGACAAGGGCAGAGACTGAATCATGTAGCTGCAAGCCAGGGAACTCCAAGGACCACCAGCAGACCACCAGAGGCTAGAAAGAGGAAAGGAAGGGCTCCCTTACTCGTTCCGGGAGGAGCATGGGCCTGCTGACACCTTGATTTTGGACGTCTAGGGTCCCGAACCGGGGAAGGCAATGGCACCCCACCCCAGTACTCTTGCCTGGAAAATCCAATGGACGGAGGAGCCTGGTGGGCTGCAGTCCATGGGTCGCTAACAGTTGGACAGACTGAGCGACTTCCCTTTCACTTTTCTCTTTCATGCATTGGAGTAGGAAATGGCAACCCATTCCAGTATTCTTGCCTGGAGAATCCCAGGGATGGGGGAGCCAGGTGGGCTGCCGTCTATGGGGTCACACAGAGTCGGACACAACTGAAGTGACTTAGCAGCAGCAGCAGCAGCAGGGTCCAGAACTGGGAGACAGTAAACTTCCACTGTTTTAAGCCACCTTGTTTGCTGTGCTTTCTTAAGGCAGTTCTAGGAAATGAATATAGTGCCTAATCAGAAACATGTAGTAAAAGAAACCAGGTGGAAAGCAAGCATTTCAAATCATCTCTTAAAAAAAAAAAACTTAAAAATGTTATCAGGTGTCCTCTCGCTATAGCAGTTTATGCCAGGTTGCTAAAACTCTAAAAATCTCTCTCTAAAAGCATCCCAGTGGCCCTTATTTAAAAATACAATCGTTCTCTAAGTATTTTCTTTAAAAATGGAATTAGATGCAGCAGTCAGATGTATAAATTAGATAAAAGTGCAGCTCCCACAGCTGAAGAAAGCTGGGGAGATTCAGACCCGTTGCCAACTCTTTATAATGACCCCTGAGTGCCCCCAATACAATCATCTGGGTTCCATAGCACGTAGGCTGAGAAACACTGTTCTAGGGCATGCAAATAATGGGTGCTTACGGCTATATTCAGAAGCACAATAGGAGTTCTCGTAAATGATTGCCGTGTAACTGACTTGCCATGTTAAGAAACGCTCTCCATCCTTCTGTTAATATACTGACTGATGCTCAAGCTGATGAAAACAAGTGAAGGTGTTAAGTTGCTCAGTCATGTCCGACTCTTTGCAACTCCATGGAGTGTAGCCCACCTGGCTCCTCTGTCCATGGAATTCTCACCAGGCAAGAATACGGGAGTGGGTAGCCATTCCCTACTACAAGCTAATCGCCTACTTGCTGTTACGCCTCTGTGCTTTGGGCTTCCCCAGTAGCTCAAAGGGTAAAGAATTCACCTGCAATGCAGGAGACACAGGAGACCTGGGTTCGATTTCTGGTCAGGAAGATCCCCTGGAGAAAGAAATGGCAACCCACTCCAGTATTCTTGCCTGGAAAATTCCACGGCCAGAGAAGTCTGGTGGGCTATAGTCCACGGGTCGCAATGAGTCGGACTCGACAGCACACACAGGCACAGCTCTGTGCCTCTGCGTCTACCAGTTGTGGAGTGAGATTTTAGGGTCTGCCACTTACACTTGTTAGTGTTTCCGCCAGTTATACTTGTTAGTGTAATTATGCAATTTGGTTGCATATTATACACACTGATGAAATGTGGGTGTGAAAAAGAAAATGCTCTCAGTTGCATGATTAAGGCGAGGGGAAAAAGTGGCTAAAACAAAATCAACTTGCTGTAGGGTTAGGTGGGTGGGTCAACACAAAAGACTGGAATCTTCTGTACTTGGATTGGTTCCTAAGTGCCTTCGAGATCTCATTCTACTTCAAGAAAACTGAAACTGGAAATTGTGGATGATGTCTTTTCAGCCTGGTTTCTCAAAGACTGGTCATTAAAATCTCCAATCAGCAACTCTAAGAAATGCCTTGGTCTCACATTTTTAAAGAGTGAATTAATATGCATTTATATTTTTAAAATTAAAGTAAAATGTTTAAGGCATATCTATATCATGTTACCATAACCATTTCCATAGTCTTTTTTTTTAAAACTAACTAATCAGCTGCCAATTCCAGCTGCATAGTGTAAGAGGGCCCTTAATGCAGTTGCTTAATTTTTCATCCTTTTTTCTTAGATGGACAAATGCTGTTTGGTTTTCTTTCTGAACCTAGTTGTCATCAGTGGTCATCTAGAATGTAAGTTCCATTAGGGAGGGGATGTTTGCTTTGTTCAATGAATGATGTTCTAGAATTTAAAAATTCTATTGATTTAAAACATCAAAAAAAAAAAACATCAAAGACATTGTTAATTTTTTTAAAAAAGGAAAATGTGTTTACTTGCATAATCTTTAAAGCTATTAGAAAATGGAAAATGACCCATAAATCACCTTCTTTGTAGATAATTTTACCTTAGGAATGAGTCTCAGGACAGACTTCGTTGATTTCCTGGCCATATCATATGTAGGTCAAAGACTTTGTCACTTCCCAGAGACAGAAGCCTGAGACCTGCTCCCTACCCTAACCCAGTCAGGAGAGGGCCAGCACTCTTAGAGCAGCTCTACATATAGATTCGGTATGTTTCACCTCCTGCAAGGAGAAGTCTACAGAGTGTAAACCCATTCCAACATGGATTTCTGTGTTTATTGTATTCACTTACCCAGAACTGTGCTTTCTGAACTTCTCAGGGATGACATAGTAATAAAACATATCAGCAGTGTTGTAGTGGTTCTGGACTATTCCTCATGCATATAAGAGTCCTCATCCTCACTCAGATCGCAGATAAACCCTTCCCTTGGGAGCCGCAGCCACTCGGAGAAAGTCAGGCCAGAAAGGAGAGAACAGGGAGTGTCACGGTGCACTCCCCTGCTTTTAGCCGAGGAGACTGGGAGCCAGAGAGGCCAACTGGCTGGACCACAGTGTGCATGGAGTGGTATCTGACCTAGAGTGAGAACGCAAGTCTCCTGTTCTAGTCTTTGCCACACTGTATGCCCCTGGATAAAGGAAAATAGGAAGAGGAGTCAAAAGAGTATGAATGAGTTCAAAGGGCCACGCTGTCCTTACATGTGGCGTGTACACAATAAATACTGGTTGGTTTGGCTGCCTGACTCCACAGAGGTGGCAAAAGGCTGAATATCACGGGGTGTGAACATCAAGACTTTGTAAATGAGAAGAATTCGGAATGGCATATGCTGTTGCCATCATCCTAACCCCATTAGCAGCTGGCCAAGTGGAGATCAAACAGACAACCTTTCCCAGTTCTGAGACTGTAATCTCTGGAGGGACTTCTGAAAGGAGAACACAGCCTAGATTGGCAATTAACTCACAACTTCACAAGGGTTTACAGTCATGGCAGGGCAAATCTGGTGAAAGCAACATCAGACAGAGCAGACCAAGGAGAGCCTTCCGCACTCCAAGTGTAGGAGGAAAGGCAATTGCCTGGTGGCTTACAAGTCTTTCATTTATGAGGGTGATTATCTCCATGGACTTCCCTCATAGCTCAGTCGGCAAAGAATCTGCCTGCAATGCAGGAGACCCAGGTTCGATTCCTGGGTCAGGAAGATCCCCTGGAGAAGGAAATGGNGCCTGGTGGCTTACAAGTCTTTCATTTATGAGGGTGATTATCTCCATGGACTTCCCTCATAGCTCAGTCGGCAAAGAATCTGCCTGCAATGCAGGAGACCCAGGTTCGATTCCTGGGTCAGGAAGATCCCCTGGAGAAGGAAATGGCAATCTTCTCAAGTATGCTTGCCTGGAAAACCCCATGGACAGAGAAGCCTGGTGGGCTACAGTCCATGGGGTCGCAAGAGTTGGACACAACTTAGCGACTAAACCATCACAATCTCCACAGAGGGACTCACAGAGAACAGAGAAGCACAAAGGTACCACTGAGGCTGCTTTTCTGGATTGTGAGTGTTTGTCTGTTCATCAGCCCCGGAGAGGGTCATGTTTAGTGATCTGAAGCACAGGCTTAGGCAAGAGACACCCATAGTTTAGAATACTGGTTCTGATGCTGAGCAAGTTATTTAGCATTTCTTAAAGCTTCAGTTCCTTTATTTGTAAACTGAGGGGAAAAGGCATCTACCTCAGAGTTTTGTTGTCAATATTAAAAGAAATAATCAATGCCAAGTGCTTAGCACATAGTAGACGTTTAACAAATACTGGCTAATGAATAATAAATAAGTAATTCATGTGTGCTAAGTCCTTTCAGTCGTATCTGACTCTTTGAGATCCTTTGGACTGTAGGCCCATATTCTCCTCTGTCCATGGGATTCTCCAGGCAAGACTACTGGAGTGGGTTGCCATGCCTTCCTCCAGGGGATCTTCCCAACCCAGGGATCGAACCCAGGTCTCCTTTGTTTCCTGCATTGGCAGGCGGGTTCTTTATGACTAGTGTCACCTGTGAAGCCCAATAACTAAATAATAATAAAAATGGGAAATTAATAGTCTTAAGGAAATATGAGAAACTTTCATCATCTGAGTCAGTCATTTGAGTGTCTAGCACAGGCACACTCTCTAAGCACTCACAAAGCACAGGCATTGCGGGGCTCTAAGAAGCACTCCACAAAAGGAGTCTCTTCACCAGCACGGGAGTTACGCCATGTACAT
This sequence comes from Oreotragus oreotragus, assembly GCA_006410675.1. NCBI lineage: Eukaryota > Metazoa > Chordata > Mammalia > Artiodactyla > Bovidae > Oreotragus > Oreotragus oreotragus. Next base: position 143,503 of record SJYX01010707.1, read on the forward strand.
AATTAGCTTTTAAGTGAGGTAGAAGATTATAAATGCACAAGAGAGGCACAGTTAAAGTGTGATAAGAGGTTGGGAGAGGAAAAGACAACTTCTAGTTGGGGAATTCAGAGCAGCTTCATGAACAAGGTGGCACTGTCCCTCAGCTACGTGGTCATATAGTGTTTTCTTAGAATAAATCCTACTGCTCTTTGACATCATGCCTTTCTATTAGCACAAGTGTAAAAAGCTAAGAGTAGTTTCTTTAGGGGCATCCCAGGTGGCCCAGTGGTAAAGAGAGGCTGAAGGTCAGTCTCTGGGTTGGGAATATCCCCTGGAGAAAGAAATGGCAATCCACTCCAGTATTCTTGCCTGGAAAATCCCACGGACAGAGGAGTATGGTGAGTTGAAATCCATGAAGTCACATGAGAGTCAAACACAACTTAGTGACTTAACAACAAGTTTCTTCAGAATTCTCTGCGTCAGCATGTTTCAGAATATGCTTTGGGTTACACTAGTCCCATGATATGCTCAGTGGGGTAGGGGAAAGGAAATTGGATAAGAAGGAAAGAATTCTGTGATGTCTAATTTTAAGAAACTTCAGTTTTTATACCCTTCTCCTGGAGGCTCACTATATGTATCAGGATATATGAGTTAAATCTAGGATACCACAAACATATTTGGTCATGTAATACCTTTTATTTCTTAGTATAATACCTACTGATTTTCTAGTTCACCTTGGAAATTGTTGCCTTGAATGAGTTGCATGCAATGAATACCATGTCAAACCTAACCATATTCAGGCAATCTACAAGGAAAGTCTGTAGCTTCTGGCTTTGTGCCTTGTGACCACACTCAGGGAAGATGATCAAACACACACTTTCAAAGGATTTAACTTATCTTCTGCATCTTCTCTGCAAAACACCCTTACATGGCCTGTCACAACACCTTGTGAGGTGGACTTTGTCTGTCTCCTTTCCACAGGCAAGCAAACTAAAGCTCAGAGAAGGTAAACCAATGTGCCTAAGATTGCACAGCTGAGAAATGGCAAGACTTGGGATCTGTTTCCTAAGCCCTCCTGGTCACTCTACCCCAGCTGTCTTAGATGTACAATAGTGCTATAAAGCTAGGATCACCTTGGTTTAGTGCTGGGTGATTCTAGGGAATAGGGTTTTAAGGACAGACATAAGTAGTAATCTATAATTTATACAAATCCAGTGGGCTATACAGTCATCATCTTATCAACAGATATTCAGAAATCCACTTTTTTAAGCTCCAACAGTCCCAAGCATTCCCCTGTTTGGTCAGATCTCCACACACTGCTTCACCACCTTGTGGACACTGACCACAGAATTGCAGGGTCACTGGGCCACATCCCACCCTAACTCACTAAATGGTCCCCTCCTCTGTCACATCTGGAAAATCTTTCCTGTTCTACCAGGAAGCACTACTGCATGTTAGTTCTAAGACTCCTCAGCTATATATGGAAGCAACAAAGTGATTTTTACAAAACATCAGTCAACAGTCCTTGAAATAGAAACATGAAGTAATTACAAGTGACAGTTCTCCAACTGTGCTAAGACTCAGAGCAGTGCTTTCCCGGTCTCAGGAGACCGACTGGTGCCACTACCATCTGAGAAAGCCTACGACGTGGGCTGAGAATTTCAGAAGAGGTATGGAGAAGATGTTTTCTTTGCTGTAGACAACGAATTATCTCAGTTGCACGAAATCCACAGATTTACACCGTGAATAAGAAAATCTGGATAAATGGCATGACTTACTCCCCTTAAAGGAAGTGCTTCCTTCAATGGAGGATTCACTGTATTTTAGTTTGACGGGGTCTTAACAGGAGATCATACACAGCCTTGCATGCTAATTAGGAGGTTTACTGCTCCAGCCAGGACGCTCAGACAGTAAACAATCTGCTTATAATGGAGGAGACCTGGGTTTGATTCCTGGGTTGGGACGATCCCCTGAAGAAGGGAATGGCAACCCACTCCAGTATTCTTGCCTGGAGAATCCCATGGACTGANAGGTTTACTGCTCCAGCCAGGACGCTCAGACAGTAAACAATCTGCTTATAATGGAGGAGACCTGGGTTTGATTCCTGGGTTGGGACGATCCCCTGAAGAAGGGAATGGCAACCCACTCCAGTATTCTTGCCTGGAGAATCCCATGGACTGAGGAGCCTGGCAGGCTATAGTCCATAGGGTCACAAACAGCTGGACACAACCAAGTGATTAACACATCACAGCACCAACTGCCCCAGCCAGGACATTTTTAGGCTCCGTGAAAAACCTGTACGTAAGATGGACACTTGCTGAGAAAAGAAACACAAACTATAGGAAGCCTAAGAGTTGTTATACTATCTGGTAAGCTGCTCCCAGAAGGAGGGAGGAAGAGTTAGAAGAAAAAGGGTGGGTGTTTCAACATACCACTGAGAGTTTCCAGAGTGCGCTTGCAGGGATAAACTGTCATGACAAGCCAAGTTCAGATCCCAGCAGCAGTAGGCTGGCCTAGCAGGATGGTGCACGGTGACAGAGACCTCAGCTACCTGTGGAACCTGGATTTCCATCTCAGAGGTGCTCCCTATGAATTGCTTTCCCCTTATTTTGAGCACCAGATTCTCTATTTGCACACCAGGGAAAACCTTTACCACATGGTTAGAGGCTGATGAACATGCAAAAGAGAATGAAACAAATTCACCGAAGTCCTTCCCATGTTTGCATTCATGGTCACTTACTTAGGTGGGTTATATAATTCTGGGATTGTCAACGATATTTTTTCTTTAAGTATTAAACAAACTGAAATTATCATTTGTGTTTGTATAAATTCAACCTTATTTGCCCCACATCCGTTCTTCAGCTCTGCCTTAGCTTAGGTACTATACTAGTCCTAACACAGAGTTACTCACTTTCCCCTTGTCTACGGCCCCTTCTATAGTGTTCTGGATCATCACTCATGGACAAGTCTTCATCCAGTTGTTTGAGTCAGAAGGACAAACAGTCATTCAGTTTCATTAATTGATATTACCAATTAGATTAGATTTTGAGATCAAAGATAGTCTTGCTCCTACTTCTATCCCCAGTACCTGGCATAGGACCCAGTGTCCAATCGCTGCATAAGAAGGTTTGATTAAATGAATGATTGGAGTGTACATCTATATCTTGAATTATAGAACTGTATTATATGCCTCTAAATAATATACTCACCCCTTGCTAGGTAAACAAGAGTATTACTTTGGATTTTGGGGAATACCTTGCAATTTTTTTCAATTAAAGAACATATGTTCATAACAATAAAAAAGAAACGAGACCTTCGCTCCAGCTCTACATAACAACACTTGGCCTCAAAGGCCCCCTTTCTGGCTTTGTGTGGAAACTGACACAGGTGCCCTCTTGATGAGGCCTTATGTACTAGACAATAGTTGTGCAATCCTTTATGAAGATGCCAATAATGTGACTGGTTTCATAGTTAACAAAATGATCAGGGAATTGTTCAGAAAGCCAGGGGTGAGTGAGAGAGTAGGACGGAGGGAGCAAGTACCCCAGGTGGGCATCTTTTCTCAGTGCCATCTGACACTGTCATAAGCACACACTTATCTCATGCTGTTTGAATCACTCTCTCTATAGGAATTACTTATTCACCACAGCAACACTCCCCATTTTAAACATAAAGAAATGTAGGCACAAAAAGTTAAGGAATTTGCTACAGATCTCTCAGCAAGTAAATGGCAGAAAAAGGAGATGAGCTTGGCCATGTGGCTTGAGTTCCTTCTTGCAAGGTGACATCCTGCTTCTTAGATATCACAGTCCTGAGAATTTGATGATTATTCTCATCTGTATCATAACAACTGAGAAGCTGAGATTCAAAGAGACTCAAAATCTTTCCCAATGCTATTCTCCCAAATCATCCATCATGTAAGAAATGAATTGCCAGTCTATGTTCAATGCAGGATGCAGGATGCTTGGGGCTGGTGTATGGGGATGATCTGGAGGGAAGATGTGGGGTGGGAGGTGGGAGGGGGGTTCATGTTTGGGAGTTCGTGTAAAAAAATAAATAAATACAAAAACAAACAAACAAACAAAATCTTTCCCAGAGCCCACCGATTCACATAAGGAGGGCACAACTCAAAATGAAGTCTGATTACAAAGCTCTTACACTTGGCAGTATCCTACTGGGGCTTCCTATATGATATGTTCTCTCCTTCTTACAGTTTTAGTGGAAGATGCCTCATTATTTCCTAGGCTGAGCACCTGGCTCAGCTATACTGTTGAATATTGAGCTGTAATTTTACCAGGAAGAATTTTTCTGGTCTCTTCCCTAACATGGAAACGTGATTCCCTGATAATAAGAGCTCATAGAGTCAGCTCCACTCCCCAAACATTGGTCTGTTGCCTGCTGGCTGCTGGGTGCTGTACAGATTGCTCTGGAAGCAGAAGGCGTGGACAAGCCTGGCCTGGGAGGCATTCAAATCCCTTATTGGAAACATAGGCCTTTATCCATGGAGACAAGGCTTGGGAGGAAAAGCCCAAAGCCCTAAACCCTAATAAATTAGTAGTCCTTCTGAGCGTGGAGGTATAACTAGAAGGTAGCCAGACCAGAGAAGCCAAGGAGACTGTGCTGGTGGTGAGCAGTTGCCCAGGAGAGGGATGAAAAGCCCTGAATTCACTCTGTGAACACAGAGCAGAGCAAACAGACGTGCTGCATTTTATACTGATAGCTGACTCCTATCAGCTTTGCTCTCCTCTCTTGGGATAAGACGAAAGGGAAAACCCACAGACAACATTGCTGTCGTTGCTTCATTATTGCTTCATTATTTACGTGTTATTTCCTACTGCAGTTCTCCACAATCTCTTTCCTCCTAATTTCCTATTCTGAATTGTTCAATCGCACGATATCTATTGGGGTTCCTTGGTGGTTCAGAGGTAAAGAATCTGCCTGCAATGTAAGAGATGCAGATTCGATCCCTGGGTCAGGAAGATCCCCTGGAGAAGGATATGGCGATCCACTCCAGTGTTCTTGCCTGGAAAATCCCATGGACAGAGAAGCCTAGTGGGCTACAGTCCACAGACTCATAGAAGAGTGGGATACGACTTAGTAACTAAACAACAACATGGTATCTATTATTATCGTTTGCTTTCTCAATACCTTTTTTTTTTTNAAAAGAAAAAAAAGAATATAAAAAGAACTCTGTTAATGTTTTTTGAAAAAGGCAGATCAATATAAAACTGGCAACAGGAGTGAACAGGCTCTTCAAAAAGAGAACGCACAATGGTAAAGAAATATACAAAGAACTCAAACTCATTATAATCAGGGAAATGCAAACTGATACCACAAAGAGACGCTACCACACACCTAATATAATGACTATAGTTAAAAAGTTGACAACATATATCTATGCTGGCAAGGACGCTCATCAACTGGAACAAAAATATACTGCTGTTTTCAAAGTTCAAACTGGTAGTGTAAGTGGGTTGAATGGTGACTCCCTCAAAAGGTACATCCATGTTGTATCCCTTAGAACCTGTGCAGGCAATCTGATTTGGAAAGAGAGTCTGTGACTATAATGAAGTTAAGGATCTTGAGATCATTTCGGATTATCTACTAGGCCCTAAATCCAATGACAAGAGTCCTTATAAGACAGCAGAGAAGACACAGACGCAGAAGAGAAGGTCATGTGAAGACAGGCAGAGACAGGATGAGAAAAAAGAAGGGATCCTCCCCTATAACCTTCAGAGGGATTTCAGCCTGCTGATACACTGACTTTAGACTTCTAATCTCCAGAATTATGAGCTAGTAAATGTCTCTGGTTGTAACCCACCAAATCTATGGTGATTTGTTATAGCAGCACTAGGAAATGAATACAGGCAGTATCTAGTATAGTTGAACATATACATTCCTTGTGAATGATCACTTCTACTTCTATCCAAGAGACAAGGAGGCATATATAAGACAAAAATACGAGAAGAATATTCATATTACCATTATTTGCAACAGTCCCAAAAAGAAAACCACTTAGATATCCATCAAAAATAGGATGGAAAGATAAACTGTGATATATTCATTCAACTGAATAATATACAGTAATCAAAATGAAAAACTGCAGCTACACACAACATGGATTTATCTAATAAACTTATTCTGAACACAAGAAGGTAACACCAGTTGGACACGACTGAAGTGACTTAGCAGCAGCATTATCACTGAAATAGTTTATAAAAACAAAGGTAAACAAAATCTACTTTCCTGACCATTCTTTGTTTTATTCTTACATCAAGCTGTGTATTTAGACTTCATGTTACTGGCCTGTCACAAACTTTGATGTTATAACACTGACTTACACTGAGATAAACTGGCCTTAGGAATTCTGATATTTGGTTTCCTGGAAGAGTATTATCACAGATACAATTTACAACCTCCTGCAGCATCTCTGTACAAACTTGCTGGAACAGTCACTTGGAGGGCTCTGTACCAGGAGAAACTTTATTTTTTTAAATAAACAAAGTGAACCCTGTAACATATTATGATTACTTTCTTTTATTGGTTACTAAGAGACACTAGCGGAGAAGGCACTGGCACACCACTCCAGTACTCTTGCCTAGAAAATCCCATGGATGGAGGAGCCTGGTAGGCTGCAGTCCATGGGGTGCAACTGAACGACTTCACTTTCACACACTGGAGAAGAAAATGGCAACCCACTCCAGTATTCTTGCCTGGAGAATCCCTGGGACAGAGGAGCCTAGTAGGCTGCCATCTATGGGGTTGCACAGAGTTGGACACGACTGAAGTGACTTAGCAGCAGCAGCAGCAAGAGACACTTGACTAAATCTATGGACTACCACTGGAAAGGTACCTAATGGTGTGGTTTTATTTCAATTCTTAATCTCTCTCCAATCCTTATTGGCTTTTCAACCAGATTTTTTAGGTGATTTATTTCATCCTACTGTGTGTATGTGATTATGTACACACACACAAGCACATATACATACAGAGAGAGGCATATCATATTAATATAAAGGAAAAATCTAACAGATATTTATTATATTAAAGTTTATAATTTCTGTTGATGAAAAGATATCATTAAGAGAATAAATGGCAAGCTACAAAGTAGAATAAGATGTTGGAAATATGCATAACAAAAGGCTCAAATCCAAGAATATAAGCAACTTCCACAAATTAGTAAAAAAAAAAAAAAAAAGATAATTCAAAAGAAAAATGAACAAAGTTGGTAGACAGCAGAGCTAAAGTTCCAATCTGATGTCTTACTTTATTTTACTTAAAAAAATTATCATTTTACTTATTTGTAATGTTATCACCTAGCAACAGTGACAATCACTGTTTACACTTTGGTCTTGGGAGAAAATCTATTTCCTTTCTTTTTTCAGGGGAAGGGGTGGATGCTAATAACCTTCTCTATATAATACTTACATATATATGCAATTTGTTGCGATTACAGAAATCAGATTATACCAAATACAATATTTTACAATATTTTCCACATACTTAATAAAAAACTATTTCAGAGATTATACTAATATAGGTTCCATGTAAAGTCTTTAAAAGATCTGCAATATACATGCACACAAAAAGTATCCCTGTGTATCTACTTCCCCACACCCTTACCAGCACCAAGTGCAGGCCCCTGGTTCAGACTCATAAATGGTGGTCAGAACACTTCCTCTTGGCTTCCTTCAAGCACTGAGAACAAAGAAATTAAGAAGGAGCAAAATAACGAGCAAACAGAAATGCCAGGGAATGAAAAGGGTGTGTGATAGAGTTTAGAAAAGAAACAAGTGGCTGAAAGTGAACAAAGGAATGAGGAAATGCGAAAGGGTTTTTTTTTTTT
>SJYX01010709.1:0-10096 GCA_006410675.1 Oreotragus oreotragus
TTCATGCATTGGAGAAAGAAATGGCAACCCACTCCAGTGTTCTTCCCTGGAGAATCCCAGGGACGGGGAAGCCTGGTGGGCAGCTGTCTATGGGGTCACACAGAGTCAGACATGACTGAAGCGACTTGCAGCAGCAGCAGGTGTTAGCTAAAGTCCTTTTGGAAGCAGAGATCTCATGTATCATTTAATTGAGTTTCCCATTACGTGCTGCTTGCACTTGCTAGGAAAACAGTAAGTGGTTTGCTGTGTATTTTGAGATCCTTGGATGAAGAACTTGGGTAGTGAGAGTATTATTCTTGGTCGTTTAGCTCCAGAATTACTCTTAATTCTGGGAGAATAAGTAAAGAAACAGTGAACAAAATGTGCTTGTTGTTTGTTACGGTCCTAATGCCATAAAATTGTTTCCTGGCATAAGAATTCCCAGTAAACGTCTTCCTACCGGCAGGTTTTAAATGGGAGGTTTGGGTCATATATAAAACATTTTCCTTCCCCTGTGCTGAGTGTGTGACATTCCATTACTGTGACTTCCTTTCTCAGCTTGGCAATACCAATAAATAAAAATGAAAAAATGCTCCGGTCGCCCATCTCACCCCTCTCCGATGCATCTAAACACAAATTCTCCGGCGAGGACTTAAGTTCCTCCAGCAGATCCAACAGCAATGGGCTGTTCACTTCCACCTCCTCCAACAAAAAGCATAAGGCGGAGAACCAGCTGCAGAGCCACGCCGCGGACCTCACGGTAGGTTGATGCCCTCCTGTCCCAGTTGAAACAGAAATGAAACCGAGCACAGCCCTTACTCTGCCTGTAACCCAGCTTGGTCTAACTCCAGCTCAAGGCCCCGCAAGGCAGCCCTGAGTGCTGCTCTGGGAAGACCCAGCAAAAGCTGCCCTTTGCCTCTCGCACAGGCTGTGGCAGAAGAAAAAGAGGCGGTATTTTAAGCCTCTTCTACTTAGGAACCTCTTTGGAGGACCTCATTTTCCATTCTGAAAAGAAACAGCCCTAAAGTCACTCTCCCAGGACAAAATAAACTGGGAGTCTAGGGCCAACCAGTCTTTACAACGTTTGATAACTTTCTTGCCCTGGGGTAGAGTCAAGCCTGGGACTGGAGCTCAAGGCCAAGGCTTCAGGGCTCCCTGCCGCCCAAGGTCACCAAGGTGATATCCCACCGCTCCTCTTCCAGTGACCTTATCAAGGTGACTCCAGCACCCTGCGTTCCCCATGGGCCCACGTGGACCTGGCTCCACCCCTGTGGACACTCATACTGCATGTGAGTTCCTCTTTACAGACACTCTTTAAGAGTGGGCATCCCTGAACTGTGCATCCTCCAAGTACTTTATTTAATTTCAAACTCTCCCCACTGTGCTTCTCAAAACCAGCAGGGCTTTGTGAGGCAGGGAGAAATGAGACTTGGCAATAGGACTCTGCAAACAAACAAGGGAGGCAGCATTTCATGCTTTATCCAGTGACTCAAAGAGGCCAAAAAAAAGTTGTTAAGGTCCAACAAGAGCCACAGTCTTACTGAACCATCAGGAAACCAAGCCTCTTAGGCACCCTCATTCGAGAGCAGTTCTCTTTAGTTCTAGGATACAAGAATCTGAGACGATCATATTAGGAAAATTGGAAATAAAAAGCAAGCAATTCAAATTTTAAACCAAGCACAGCTTCTCTTTGCCTCTAGAGCCTTCTCTCACAAGCAACTATGATGTGCAGAGAATCTTTAACCAATTATAGACTTTATTTCAACCTTCTTTCACTGAACAGGTGTTTATCAAGGAAGTATTGATTGTGTCCCAGGCACTCTGCTAAGCAATAGAGGTGCATTGATGATCTAACAGATTCAGTCTCTGCCTGCAGGAAGCTTACAGTCGAGCTGAGGAGAGCCACTTAGACCAGGGTTCACACACATCCGTAATTTACTACTCTGTGTGCCAAAAAGGAAATGCCCAGAGTCCTAAAGGCTCTCATAACAAAGAGGCTTGATCCGCACATAAAATCAGCCCATATTTAAAGAAGCACTGGTATCCACACCACTTTAATTACTTCAGAGGAACCCATCTGAATCTCCTAACCAAAGACGGGGTGTTTTATGATCTAAATGATCAGCACACAGTAGGTGCTCTTTATATATCTGTATCTCCAGGGGGAGAAAAAAAAGAGGTTTAAATTTTTCCCCAGATAGACAGTGTTCCTTTTTATTTTTTTTAATTTAATTTTTTTATTTTTTATTTTTACTTTATTTTACTTTACAGTACTGTATTGGTTTTGGCATATATTGACATGAATCTATCACGGGTGTACATGAACTCCCAAAAACACATTTGAAATAATTTCTTGCGATACCCCTCGGCTCTTCCTGTTCGTCACAGACAGATGATGAGAACCAGNTTATTTTTTATTTTTACTTTATTTTACTTTACAGTACTGTATTGGTTTTGGCATATATTGACATGAATCTATCACGGGTGTACATGAACTCCCAAAAACACATTTGAAATAATTTCTTGCGATACCCCTCGGCTCTTCCTGTTCGTCACAGACAGATGATGAGAACCAGTCAGTCTGTGACCTGAACCTCTCATGAAGGATGAACACAGCTCAGTGGTTCTGGGAGCTCAGGCCCGAGACCAGCACTCTGAAACGTGTGCAGAATGCATGTTCTCAGGCCCTCCCCCAGACCTACTGAGACGGAGATGCTGGTGGTGGCACCCAGCTGTCTGTGTGTTAATGGTGACTCTGATGCAGCCAGTTTGGAGAACTGTGGGCCTGGCAGCTGGGAAGAGTAGGAGCCTGAGTCCTAAGCCCCCAGCCTGCACCCGCAGTAGCCGTCCGAGCTCGGCAGGTTCAGGATCTGGACGTGCGAGAGCAAGACTAAGACGCCCCTGGTGATGCTGCCGTGCAGATGGCATCTGACCACACACGTAAAGGCTTCCAGCTTGAGCCCCGAAATGCATGCATTTCTCTTTCTTAATCGAAACAAAAAGCGCTATCATGTCTAACCTAGAACCCAAGCAATTCTAACGGGTTACTCCTTCAGCCAGAGGGCCAGTTTCTCAAAGGCGGCTGTGTTTGTTTGTGTCTAGAAAGCGGCTCACAACAATTCTGAAAACATCCTCCACAAGTCACGGCCACAGACAGAGCCCTGGTCTCCAGGCTCCAACGGCCACCGGGACTGCAAGAGGCAGAAACTCATCTTCGATGATATGTAAGTGTGGGGCATTGTCGATATGGGGAAGGCCGGATAAGTGGGACCGGGAAGATGGTTTGTATGTGTCTACAGATTATACACATATAAACCCTAGTGTGGCCATTTCTGTCATGTGACCCAGTCAGTTAAATGTCACCCTCTCAAAGGAAATTGCTGAGTGCACCCCCTGAGCCCTTGGCGGGGAGTGGTTTGAATGAATGGAACAGCCAGTCACGGTTGTATCCAGGATGCCAGAAGTCTAAGGCAAATGGCATCAAGGAGTCTTATATTTCTGAGCACCTGCATTTGGGGTTGTATGCTACCAGAAAGAGGCGTTTCTGTCTTTGTAAACTGTAACAGGCAAAGAAAAATAGTGATTCGTTCCTGAAAGCTTTCTGTTCTCTAAAATGCTGTAGTCTTTATAAAAGGGTAAATAATTCTTATACAGGAAAAATATCCTGTCATCCGTCCCCCCATCATAGTGCCAAAACCCAAGTATTTCATTCCCAGCATCCACTTAAGAGGAGGAGAAACAAAGAAGAACATGAATAAATATAGCATCCTGGAATGCTCAGGAGATGCGGAAAACGACACGTGAGAAATGACAAAATGATACTGAAAATTATTTAGGCTCTTAGGGAAAAAAATATGTGTCAAGGACAAGCCTCGAGGGCAGGAGATATGGTTTCAAGAGTTTGGCTTGAATCCCATTTTCAACGTCTGCTGTTCAGCAAGCATACAATTGTGTATCTGTGGGAGGCATGCCCTTAAATCCCCAGCAGAGACCAAAAGACAGCAGTGAGAGACCCCCCTGCCCTCTGACTGCTGACCTTAGGGCTTAGGGGACAGACTGTAAACCACGCGCCCCACCCACAGTCAAAAATCAAAATAGTGCTAAATGTCTCTGAGTCCCTGCTTCCTAATCAGAAAAAGTGAGTCATGACACTGGTCTCCTGGCGGGTCCCCTGAGACCCAGTGAGATGGCCTCTTCTCCGAGAGACCACCTGGAGAGGTGAAAGCTGTCTGTTCCACCCTCATCTTCCTCCCAGCCTTCTCTCCCATCCTGTCTTTACCAAGAGTGTAGACAAGGTCTGTTTCTTCATGTCCAAGAAACAGGAATACCAAGTTGTGTTCCTCAGGCCCTGCGTGGGCCTCATTAAGCTAACGAGGAGACAGACTTCGAGGACTGAGAGCCAAATCCAGATTCTTTGTTCCTTCGTTGGACACACTCCCAGATGGCTGAGTTTAGTAAAATGTAAGGGTGGCCCAGGAGAACGTGTGTTTTCCTCCTCTTCCTGTGATCACACCTGCACTCAGCCCCACATACATTCTCCCCTGACCCTCACCAGCTCCCCTTTCCCTCATCTCGCTGCCCTGGGCAGCCTGAGAAGTGGTAATTAATCCCCAGGGTGAGGGGCGTGTAATGGGAGTACAATGCAATCCGACAGTCAACTCCATATATAATTAGTGTTTGGGGGTGTAAATTGTTCAAAGGGAGCTTTAAGCATTAATAAAAACAGGCAGTTGGAATTGTGTTTAATGACAATATGGAAATTTACATTTGGAAGATGTAGGAATCTTTTGATTTTCATCTTAATTAAGGATGCTCTCCCTAATATTAAGAAACAAATTGAAGATAAAGTAGTTAGTATACAGATGGGTCAGCCTCTGTATCCTTTAGCTTGAAACTCAGTTCCTTAAGGAATGAAAAACAATTATACTTGTCTTATAGGTAAGTCTTTATAAGAATGGAAATGTGGCTCTGTACATCATTCAAACCAAGCTTGCTGAGGTTTTGGGTCCCAAACCTCCCCTATTCATCTCAAGAAGCTTGCTGAGGAGGAGGGATAGACTGGGAATTTGGGGTTAGGAGAGGCAAACTAGTGTATACAGGATGGATAAACAGGAAGATCTTTCTGTATAGCATATTCTCTATCCTGGGATAAACCGTAGTGGAAAGAAATACAAAGAAGAATATACGTATGTGCATAGCTGAGTCACTTTGCTGTGCAGCAGAAATTAACATTATAAATCAGCTATTTTCAATGAAAAATAAATTAAAAAAAGAATAGTGCAGATATGATGAAAGATCTGGTGATAGGGAACAAAAAAAGAAGAAGAGGAAGACTAAGACTTTGTCATAGGCTAACAAAGTAAGCAGACACACACATTCAACAGTAAGGTACCCGGAGTAGCAAACATATCAAGGGCGTGGTGTTTAAACACACACATATGGGAAATTAACATGTAAGGCGTTTTCCAAAGCATAGACCAGAAAACTAAGTCTAAAACAGCAACAGCTAAACGGTCCTACTTGGACCTGCAGCTCCTTGGACTGTTTACAAGAGGAAATGTCTCTCAATCTGCTGAGACGGTGGCTAATGTAATTTTGTCCCTATCTGTATCAAACCAAGAGGCTGTTATCATGCATTCTTCCCATTAGCAAACTGTGATTTTTCTGGCTGACAGCTACAATAAAACTGTTTCTCCTTTTATGGATATAGATAGAATTTTTTAAAAGCCCTCTTACATATCCATCATACGGAGAGAGAGACATCTTCCAATTGCCATGTGTCCCAATTGATTTGAAATCCGTGACAGTAAAAGAAACACGCGGCTCAAACAGCCACTCAACCACTGAACTGAGAAAATCGTGGGGAAATTCTTCAAGCTTGAAAAGCAACAGCAGGCACTGTCTCTTCCTTGGAACAATAAAAATATGGATCTTAAGAGATCACTGGGCTAGGAAGTCACGTAAAAGTGTGTGAAGTGTTCAGCTGGTGCGTGCTGAGGTCCAGGAGCGGGAGTGGGGGTATCTGCTTCATTCATTCAGTTATTAATTCAGGGAAGATGGCGGTACATGGGTGGCCTCTCTAGGAAACTCCTCTGCGATTTTCAGCCTCCTGCTTTCTCTCAGCTCTGCACCAGCTTCAAGGACTATGACCTGGCTCCTGTCACTTTCCTTGACTTCTCCTCACTGGAGGTGTCAACAGGCAGTGACATGAACAAAGAGAGACCACCAGAAGGAAAGAAAGAACTGGAGAATTAGCACCAAAATGATTGAGTTGATGGAAATCCAGTTATTGCATTCCCAAAAGTAACAGTTGCCATCATGTCATTTCACTTTCAGAGCTGCATCCTGTAGCTTTAAAAAAAAAAATAGTAAACTCATCCTTTTGTATTACAAATACTCATTAATGGTTGAATACACATGCATTTCAGACAACAGCCAGAATTCAGCAGGCACTCCAATAACAACTGTTGATGACCCTAAATGGAATAGCATTCTGGGGGCGCGGGGGTGAAAATGTTAGTTGCTCAGTCACGTTCGTCTCTTTGCAACCCCGTGGACTGTATCCCGCCAGGCTCCTCTGTCCATGGGATTTTCCAGGCAAAAATACTGGAGTGCGTTGCCATGCCCTCCTCCAGGGGATCTTCCCAACCCAGGGATCAAACCCAGGTCTTCTGCACTGCAGGCAGATTCTTCACCATCTGAGCCACTAGGGGAGCCTGTCTGGCGGGGGCAAGGGGTAGTGCCTGCATCTTTTTTTTCTTTTTCCTTTTTCCGTGAATGTAAGGAATTACTACAGGCAAGTCAATTTAAATTCATAGGCTTCCAGCCCCTTTTCCTAGGTTACTTAGCAATTCAGCAGGTACCAGGTGGTGCCTTCAGAATGGAGAGAGAACTGAACAGAATAACTTATTTTAAAAATGTGATCCAGATCAGCCTGTCCTGCAGGCTCAGATGGGAGGCAGTATGACTGCACCTCCTCCTCCCCTGACGTTTAGCCGTGTGCCACTTTCACTCCTCAACAGGGTGGTGTTTGTTGTTTTTTTTTTTTAAGCTTCTTATTTTGTATTAGGGAATAGCCGATTCACAATGCTGTAATAGCTTCAGGGGAACAGCAAAGGGAGGCGGCCATCCATAGACCTGTGTCCATTCTCCCCCAAACTCCCCTCCCATCCAGGCTGCCACATAACACTGAGCAGAATTCCCTGTGCTATAATCCTGGCTGGTTATCCATTTTAAATATGATGGGGCTTCTCCAGTGGCTCAGTGGGTAAAGACTATACCTGTAATGCAGGAGACACATGAGATGAGGGTTTGGTCCCTGGGTTGGGAAGATCCCCCGGAGAGGGAAATGGCAACCCACTCCAGTACTCTTGCCTGGAAAATCCCATGAACAGAGGAGCCTGGTGGGCTACAAATTCCCTGTGCTATAATCCTGGCTGGTTATCCATTTTAAATATGATGGGGCTTCTCCAGTGGCTCAGTGGGTAAAGACTATACCTGTAATGCAGGAGACACATGAGATGAGGGTTTGGTCCCTGGGTTGGGAAGATCCCCCGGAGAGGGAAATGGCAACCCACTCCAGTACTCTTGCCTGGAAAATCCCATGAACAGAGGAGCCTGGTGGGCTACAGTTCATGTGGTTGCAAAGAGTCAGACGTGTGCGTGTGTGCTAAGTGTCTTCAGTTATGTCTGACTCTGTGCGGCCCTATGGACTGTACCCCGCCAGGCTCCTCTGTCCATGGGATTCTCCAGACAAGAATACTGGAGTGGGTTGCCAGGCCCTCCTCCAGGGCACCTTCCCAACCCAGGGATCAAACCCATGTCTGTTACGTCTCCTACGTTGGCAGGCGGGTTCTTTACCGCTAGTGCCACCTGGGAAGCCCAAAAGAGTCAGACAGGACTGAGCAACTAGGCACACACACAACATTTTAAATATAGCAGTGAATACATATGGATCCCAAACCCCCTAATTATCCCTCCCACATCCTTCCCTTTGGCAATCGTAAGTCCAGTCTATAAGCCCATGAGTCTCTGTTTTATAAGTAAGTTCGTTTGTATCATTTCTTTTTAGATTCCACATGTAAGGGATATTGTACGATATTTCTCCTTCTCTCTCTATCTTCACTCAGTATGACAATGTCTAGGTCCATCCATGTTGCCGCAAATGGCATTATTTCATTCATTTTAATGGGCAGCTCTGGTTTTAAGGTGACACTGGCGTGATTACCAAACTTTTGTTTCAAAAATCTGTTAGGAATTTGTGTCCATGAGTGACAGCACTTCATTCAACCCAGAGCCTAGAAACCGATCTTATTAGTGCAAAGCCATGAGCTATCAATCGCTTGGTGTCATCACTAATGACGGGAAAGTTATTGGTGGTGGAAAATCTAGGGAGCAGCTGTGTCACGAAGGCTCGGTGCAGACGTCTGAGCACAGCTGATGGTGAGGCGCTTGGCCTCCGTTCCCCCGTGCCATATTGCTGTGCCAGGGAGCCAGGGAACCCCAGGTGCCAACCTGCCTGCCGCTTCCAGAAGGATGTGCCGACTCTGGCCCGCATTTCTCAAGGAAGAGTCAGTCACGATCGTCACATTCAGCCAAACCTCCGAACGCCCCATCTGTCCCCATGGCATCGACTACAGGAGCCCAGCTACTGAAACCTCCAGACGCCAAGAAAAGACTCCCTTGCCACGCAATGCTGAAGCCGCGACCTGCGCCGTGTGGCTGGCAGGTCAGGAAGATGAAGTTGGCACTTATGATGTAATGATACTTAGCATTCTTATAGCTGAAAGGATTTTAATTTTATAGACGATGGAAGACTCCTGTAAGTGAAAGGTCAGGTGATTGATTCAAAGGACCCCAACTGAAATCCTTACGTCGGTGATATTAGATCAAGGCAGGGCACTCCTGTGGTGGGCTGGCTGTGACCATTCCCCTCCCGACGGGCCCCCCTGCTTCCCATCGCTTCAAAGCTGGACCCCACCCTTCGTGGTAATACCATTCCTGTGCCTTTCGTTCTTCATATGGAATTTTTTCCCTTATGAAATCCCTCTCAGCCAAGGTTTGTTTGTTTGTTTGTTTTTAGTCAAAACAGAAAGAAGGAACAAAAGGATTTGGCCAGAGGTTGGGAGGGCAAGAATGGTGGACAAGGCCTTTCAGATCATTCTGATTGAAATCTGAGCCCTCTGATCCTTTGAAGGGCTTTGTAAAACGATTTTATCTTACCTGTGACACCTGGAGAAGAACAGCAATCAAACTGATGCGTTTCCACTTAAACCGAAAGCTGCTTGTGATAGAATGACAAAAGCCTGCCACGTTTAGCCTGCGTGTCCTGGAAAGCATGTGTTGTTTCCTAAGTGTGGCCAAGAGAGAGCCTCCTGTGAGAGCCTGCGACCTGTAGGGGACACGATGAGTCATCGCTCGTGTTTCTGAGAAGCCAGGGATTTAGGGGTCCCAGCCAACATCAAGAACATAGAAACAAAAGCTGCATTGGGGTCCCTGTGCTTAAAAGCTAATGTGCGTAGTTGCTCGGTCATGTCCGACTCTTTACCACCCCACGGACTGTAGCCCACCAAGTTCTTCTGTCCATGAAATTCTCCAGGCAAGAATACTGGAGTGGGTTACCATTCCCTTCTCCAGAGGATCTTCCTGACGCAGGGATCGAACCCATGTCTCCTGCATTGCAGGCAGATTCTTTACTGTCTGAATCACTAGGGAAGCTGTAAGCAGCCTTCTCACTTCTTTCTGGAAGCACTCCTAAAGCCAACGGCAGCACCGGGGACCCTGGCTATGAGGTGCCCTCATCCGCAGCATTCATTTAGTGCATGGAAAACAGTTCCTCCGCTTCTTACACGCTCTTCTTAGGGAAGAAAGAGCCTCACAGCTTGGGCCATGGTAACACCTCCAGGACTTATCAGATGACAAGCTGACAGGCTATCAGATGATGAATTCATTTGGTGTGCAGTTGCCTCGTTGTCTGATTTGGATTCCAACTTCCTAAGAAAATTATCTCGACTTGTGCGATGCCAGGGAACCTGTTTGTTCAGACACGTCAGACTCTCCATCTCTGCCAGTTTTCACAAAACAGGCTGGCTCTGCCGGGTTGCGGGCGGGCGGGGGG
>SJYX01010710.1:0-81978 GCA_006410675.1 Oreotragus oreotragus
GTCGCAAAGAGTTGGACACGACTGAGCGACTGAACTGAACTGAACTGAACTGAGCCAGTTGGTCTCTCTGAGGATTAGTGCCTATTGCTGACAGGTTAGCCATTTCAGAGGCAAGAGCAGGTAGACTGACCTTGGTAATCTATATGCATGTTAGGGAATGCAGTGGATTCCCATGCCCCAGATCTTCCCTCCACCACTCTGACTCAGCTCTCTGCCCTCAGGAGGCTGATCTCTTTGTTACTGCATCCTCTGGGCTCCCCTGCCCTATAGGTTTGATCATTGGGAGGCCCAGCAGATCAGAGAGTAACAGGAGAGATTATTTCCTAGCTTCTTATCTTCCAAGTCTTGGTTTTACAGACCTGTCAAATGACACAGCTCCTTTTGAGCCGAACTTTGTTTAGCTCTGAGCATTCACAGGATTCCAGCAACAGTTCCCTATTCTCATTTCAGCAAGAAATAGTCATTGCCTCCCACTGTTTATACTCCAGAATGCTTCTTCCACATCCCCTGTTGGCTTCACTTAATCTGCCCCACCATATAAGCAGTCTCTGCAATCCAACTATCTTCACTTTGAATACTATCCCTTCCAGGGCCCTAACTGACATAAGATAGAGTATTTTCTTCCTTGCCTCTTAAAATGATGTGTAGACAGTAAACAAAAATTCACCTTTCTTAATTCACTTGACAAATATTTGCCAGATCCTGCACTGTTCTTTGAGAAAACAGTGGCGAAAAAGACAAAGGGGTAACTTTGTCTTGTTAATAAAGAGGTAACTTCAAACAGTGATAAATGATTCCTCTGAGTAATCCTTCTGAAGACTGAGTGAAGCTTCCTTAAATTGGACAATCTGGGTAGGTCTTTCAGAGATAGTAAGGTTTAAGGACCTGAGGACCTTAACCTAAAGGAGGAGCTTGCTCAAAGATCCGAGAGTGGGATATTCCAGATAGTGAGGCAGTAGGCAAGGACAACGGCCAAAGGAACCAATGAGCTTGGCTTTTTTGATACACAGAAAGTTCTGGAATATAGTGAACAATACATGCAGCTGATGGGCAATTTGCCTATGTGTTTGTAGCAAGAACGAAATGCCAACTTATAATATGGTGTTGACCTCTTTTCAAAGAAGACAATCCAGTTTGCTGAGCAAATACTCTTCAGGCTATTTATTGGGCATACACTATATTTTAGCAAGTCCTTCTCTGTCTAACCACTCAACTATCACCCCAAGTCACCTAGGGTCACAGCTATGAAGTTGCAGGGGTGAGGTGCCAACCATTTCTGTTTTACTCCAGTCTCAGAGGTACTTTTCTCCTCCAAGTTAAGGGAGTAAGAAGGTCCTCAGCAGTTTTAAGACCTTTGTAATGTGTCCAAAGAAGCTAATAAATCTAAAGATACCCAGAGAGGGAGCAGGAAGATATAATAGGTCTTCCCCCTGCCCCCTGCCCCAAAACAAACCACTGCAGATTTGCCCACATTACAAAGATCCAAGTTAGTCTGTTGTTTTATTTGATTATTACTTGAGTTAGTGGGAGACTATGTAGGACCTATTTTAGGATATAATATGCCAAGTAGGAATTTGAGCCAGCAGAGAATGCGCCTGACTTCAGTCTTGCCCCCCTTTCTTAAAAAAGATTGTTCCAGCCGCTTGATTATCACTCCGGTTTTCCTACTTTAACCAAGTGTTAAAGAATATACAGAATCACAGTATAGCTTAAATGTGGTACATACTAGATGAGTATTTGGGGCCATATTGTGTTTCCATTGGGCTTTACTGGTGGCTCAGGTGGTAAAGAATCTGCCAGCAATGCTGGAGACCCGGGTTCAATCCCTGGGTTGGGAAGAACCCTTGTAGAAGGACTTGGCAACCCACCCCAGTATTCTTGCCTGGAGAATTCCACGGACAGAGGAACCTGGAGGGCTACCAGTCCGTGGGACCGCAGAGTCCCACACGACTGAGCGACCAACACTTTCTTGTGCTTCCATTACAGAATGAACCTATCAGCTCATCAAAAATTGGAGTTCTTAACCCCCTATCTTTTGCACTTGTTAAAAGTCTCAATTTTCTCAAAGGAAAGCCTTTACCTAGGTTAGTAATTGTAAGACTTATTACAATTGTCTGGCACATAGTAAATGGTGAGAGTATTAAAGATTCTTAGACTCACTCCTCTGCCAGACGCAATCCCGATTAACTGCGTCTGTGTGACTGCACAAGAGGTCCCTTTCCGCCACCAAACGGCGCTAGGGCACCATCCAGAAACGATTCACTAAGTTGGCCCTAGGGTTTGAAGTTTGAACTCAAGTGTCAGAAAGGTTAATTCACAAGTTGAGGGGAATCTTCCCAAGAAATGAGTGATGCCGCAGTCAGCGGTGGGCTGCAGAAGGCGCTCTCAGCCTCTGGGTGCACCTCAGACCCCTTGGGATTTTGAAGCTGGAACTCGGGCTGGGGAGTCGCAGGGGTGCGGGAGCGGCAGTGGGTGCAGCCCGACGCCGAGAGTAGGTAAGGGCAGAGGTGAGTGCTGAGCGCTCCGGGCTCGCCGGGCGCGCTCGGGGGTGCTCGGAGGAGCGGGCTTCCTTCCCGCCCCCGCCCCCTCGCCTCGCCGGGCCGCCGGGGCCGCTCCTCCCCTGGGTGGGTCCCGGCTCCTTTTCTGGCAGGGTCTATTTGCATAGAGGCAACTTCCCAAAGTGGCCGCTGTGGAGGAGCTGGCAGCGGGGAAGGGGGTGTGCGCCGCGGTCCGGCAGCTGCCCAGAGGCCGAGCTCCGCGCCCGGCCGACCTCGTGCCTCGGGCTCTCCCGACCGCTCCCACACGCTCAGCCCGCGTCCCCGGGCTCTGTGCGCGGCCGGCTCCGAGAGCTCCCGCTCGACGAGCGCGCCATGAGTCCAGGCCGGCGCTCCGGCGAGGACGAGCGGAACGGAGACCCGGCCGGCGGCGGCGGACCGGTGAGCCCCGCGACTGGAGCGCGGGCCTGGGCGGTGAGCGCGCTGTGCCTGCTGCTCTCCGCGAGCTCGGCGGTCGCCTGCCTGCTGCTGGGCGTCCAGGCGGCCGCGCTGCAGGGCCGGGTGGCGGCCCTCGAGGAAGAGCGGGAGCTGCTGTGGCGCGCCGGGACTCCCGACGCCTTGGCCGCCTGGGCCGAGCCGCGGCTGGAGCGCCTGCTGCGTGAGGTAAGGCGCGGCGTGGGGAGCGAGGTGTGTCGGTGCGCCGGCAGCCGTGGCGCTGCGGAGGGGTCGCCCGCCTGCGGTGAGCGCCCGAGGGCGTCCCGGCAGGCTGCACGGGGAGGGGGCGGAGGCGGTGGAGGCTGGGGTGCAGGCGGCCGAGCGATCGGTCCTACAGTTCCCGCCCCAGCCTCAGGGTCGGCTTGCGGGAAAAACAAGCTTAGAAGGACTGTTTCGGGGACAAGCAAGGGGAGAAAGAGGAAAGGCTGCAGGCTCTGAAGTAACAGATCTAGGGGCGAGTTTCCACGGGTGTGCGCGCTTGGACCGGTGGCTTCCCGCCTGCGTTAAGCGCCTGCCCTCTTAACCTGCCGGGATAATGAAGGAGCTCTTTCGGAAGGGGTCTGATGACTCTTGTCACTGGTAGCAGCTGCTGTCCCCAATGCTGATATACTTGCAGAGGTGTGGGGCCTGCAGCAGACCAGAGGATTCCTGGTGGCGGGAAACCTCTATCAGACCCGGGCCAGGGTCCTTGGAGGGACATGGTCAATTCAGCCTGCCCTGTCCACCCTCTGAACCGTCAGGAAAGTGTTTCGGAGCAGCTCCATCTTGGGGGTGCTATGCTGTGCGTCGGTCTCCTTGGGCTCCGTGCACACTCAGCGCAACAGAGACTTGGGGACGCCAACATCCGCTTGGCAGGGTGAGGGGAAGAAAAAACAGGACCAGAAAACCCAAATTCTAGTTTGCGTTGACTCCATCTGGGCGATGCCACCTGGGCATTGTGAACACAGCAGATCTTGAGTTTCCTTGCTAGAGGTGTCATATGAGATTCTGTGACACTTCTGTTAAGGTTGCTGTTATACGTCTTCAAAGCAGAAGCCACATTTGGGACTTCAAACTTGCACCCATCATGTTGATCAAAACCTCCACCTTCTGTGCAGCGGGGCACCTCCCAACAGAATGGTGGTGGTAGACTGGCCGGCACACCGCTGGCTGTGCTCCCTTGCCTGAGCCATCCTCCACTTCCTAGGAAAGGCGGCTAACCGGAGATCCCCAGCATACTCCCCAAAGCGTTAGTCGCTCAGCCCTGTCCCCAGCATCCCTGTCCCCAGCATACTCCCCACTCAGCCCTCTCCCACTCTTTGGGACCCCGTGGACTGTAGTCTTCTAGGCTCCTCTATCCTTGAGATGTCCCAGTCAAGAATACTGGAGTGGGTTGCCATGTCCTTCTCCAGGGCATCTTCCCCACCCAGGGACTGAACTCTGGTCTCCCGCATTACAGGCAGATTCTTTACCATCTGAGCCACCAGGGAAGCCCTCAAAGACATCCTTAACTATAGTGTGAAAAGCACTACAGAGTTTCAAGGTAGAGGAGAGGAAGGGTAGGCTTGTTACTGTGGAGTCCCCTAAATTGTGCTCATCTGTGATCTTTAGTAATGAGCTGTGTATCCATTGTTGAATTGATTTGAGTTCTTTAAAGGGAGCAGGAGAAGACTGCAGCATGCCTTCTTGATCACCATACCTCTTTCTTAGTCATTTTAAGCCAGTATTACATCTCTTCTATCTTGGTTTTGGACAAAATTGCTGCTTCATGAAATGATTTTCTACGATCCTCCTGAAAGTGCCTGTAGACTTCAGAAATCTTTCTGGAGCACTCACTGCTGGCAACTCCTGGTATTGGTTTCATAGTTGCAGCCCATTATTTTTTGGCAAATCCTTAGAGACTAGGGTGTTGAACTGATTTATGGAAGGCTAGTGAAATTTCTACCTGTTAATGCAATAATCATGGCTGTTCTTCTGAATAGGGGGCCCCTCTTACTTAGGAAAAAAATGAACTACTAAGTTTGATTGAGTACATTAGAAATCCTGGTAAAACTTTTTATGAGGAACTTGCAAATTGTGTCCATTCCAACAGGGAGGAGGGTCCTAGGAAAGCAGCCACTGCTGAGAAGTGTGGATTAAGTCCTGAACTACGCAGATATAGGAGAGACTGCAGTTGCTTCATCCTGCTTCCAAGGAGTTACTGGGCAGAGTATTCCATCTCTGTCTCTCTCCACCACCAGCCCCTTTTCTCTTCTTCAATAGTAAGGTGAAGGAAAATGTCACATCCTGGGATTTTCACTTGAAATTTGCCGTTCCATTCTGCAGGCTATACCTTTAGCATAGGACGCATCTCAGCTAACCAGACTTGCTGTGGGGGAGTCTCTGCTTGGAGCGTCTGAGATGCCATACTACGAGTGCAGTCAGGGTTGAGCTTCTGGCTGTTTGCGTGTCCCTGTGAAAAGGCATCTCTTTCCCAGGGCACCAGGCTGTTCCTTCTAGCCATTCTGCTCACAGATGTCGCTGGATGGGAAATGTACACAGCCTGGACAGTGACCCTGAGAGCCCCTGGCTGAGATGAGGGGACTGTGGGAAGTGCAGTAGTGGGAGTTGGTAATTGGCTTTAAATAGATCTGAATATAACTTTAAAAAAAAAAAAAACCTATTCAATATGAAAGACAAATAAATGATGAACTGAAAAATCTCTTAAAGAAAGCACATTGGTACTTGAACATGTTTTTCAGTTCTAATTGTTCTCAGGAAGCATCCTTTCAGCCTGTGCTGAAGTGGTTGTGTATGTGAGGGTGCCTGCGGCTTGTCCTTTTACCAACAAGCTTGTTTTCAGAGAAGAGAAATCCTTGCCAACTACACTCAACTTTCATGTCAGAAAAATATAAATAAGCCTACGAAAGCCACTGTTAACAGGGAGCCCACTGCCTTTGTTCCCTTGGGAACGGAACCCGAAATAACTTCTCTGGGACTGGTCGATGTGCCTGATAACGTAGAAAGAATATTCATGATAACTCATGATTATTAAAGACTCTTCCCATGGTATGAAATAAACGGTTTTCAGAAAATAAGCAAGATTTAGGAGCAAGAGTGCTTAACAATGTATCTTCAGTATGACCCCAAATATAAATGCAAAACAAGCATCCGATATGATGCTTTTTAAGTGCTTTAAATAGCTTGCCTCAGTAATCAAACCCCCCATTAGTTATACCTATAGTTAAAGTATTACAAAAGCTTAAATTTTAGAGTAAATAAAACAGCTGCTGCTATACCACAGTAAAAATTTTAATGCAAGGATTAAAGAAACATTTAGTATTAAAGGAAACTATTTCCAGCTTACGATGGATTTGTTGTTGGCTATTGGTCTTCTCTTGTCCAGACCAATCAGTTGAAAATAAGAAAAACCTGAAGATTCAGGGTAAAATTCAAGCCCTTTCCTTCACTGCCATCAACTATATATATATATATATATAGTTAGCATATATATATATTTAGTTAGCATAAAACCTAGAATCAAATGGAGCTTTTTTGGCCTCTGTGGCAGCTTATCACTTGTCAGGATTGCTCTGTGGTATACACTTAAAAATGCCAGTTTTTAAATCCCATGGGTCAACTGGAAACAGTGTATAAATCATAGCTACATTTATTTCCTTGACATTTCCTGGTTTTCAAACCAAAAAAAGTTTCTTTCCACTTACTTCCTGGCATGTTCACTTTATCTCTCCACTTTTTTTTGTTTTCTTTTTGCAACAGTTTAGGAGAGCTTTAAAATAACAGCAGCATGTTTAGAACAAGCCAACTGTCAGGGTATTCCTTTCACAACGTATTTTGAAATTGTTGAATAGGACTTTTATGCATTGGCTTTAAAGATTTACAGCATCACTCCTGAAGTTGGGGATCTGTAAGCTGAATGAATTTATATCAGCAGGCAGAGAAGTGTAGATGATAAATGGGATTTCAGTCCCACAATTTACTAGTCCTGGCATCTAACCTCTTCAACTTCCTGAGCTCCAACTGCCTCTTTCCTAATATGATGGCCACAATTACCTATGCAGTGATGTGCAAATTAGGTAATGTAAAGTGTTGGTCAGTAAGCCTTTTGATGGCAAGTACCAGAATACCCTTGTGGCTCAGCTGGTAAAGAATCCGCTTGCAATGTGGGAGACCTGGGTTCAATCCCTGGGTTGGGAAGATCCCCTGGAGAAGGGAAAGACTACCTACTACAGTACTGTGGCCTGGAGAATTCCATGGACTATATAGTCCATGGGGGTCGAAAAGAGTTGGACACAACTGAGCGACTTTCACTTTCATCAACATNTCAGCTGGTAAAGAATCCGCTTGCAATGTGGGAGACCTGGGTTCAATCCCTGGGTTGGGAAGATCCCCTGGAGAAGGGAAAGACTACCTACTACAGTACTGTGGCCTGGAGAATTCCATGGACTATATAGTCCATGGGGGTCGAAAAGAGTTGGACACAACTGAGCGACTTTCACTTTCATCAACATACCCAAGTGTGATCCCTTAAACAATACAGTCATTCAATTTGCTTGCACACGCAGAGAAGCCTGAAAGGCAGGCTGCAGACCTTGGGTCTGTTCCATGACTTGGCTGTGACTGGGTTCCAGATTATTGTCTGCCATCCTCATGGCCACAAGATGGCTGCTGCAGCCCCAAGCATGTGTCTTCACAAAAGAATAGCCAAGGTGGAAGGGGAGAGGGCACGAAAAAGCCATCTTCTCGAGAGGCTTTCTCCTTATATTGGAGTCAGGGAAATTTCCTTATAGCCACCAGCCAGAATCGGGACCAGTGACCACCATCATCCTGTCAAGGGTAATGGCCTTGCCACAGGAGACTTTGGCCGAGTTTGTTACATCCTCTGAGTCTGGGCATGTTGCCAGTGGAAGAAAATTGTAGCTTTGTGTGGAATGGAGCCTAGGAATGGCTATTAGGAAGCAACTAACAGTGGCAGGTGGGTGCCCTAGAATGTTGCCCTACTAGGAGGACAAGAATCGGGGTAGAGGAAGGGAAAATCATCCAGCTGTGGTGCCGCAGTTCTCATAACCATATCCTCTTCACTGCTGCACACTTTGGGAACACTATTCAGCTGCGAAATTTCTGTTTCCTTCAAGGTCCTGCTCTCCAGCTCTGCCTCTAGCCATAGTCAAAGACAAGGTTGATTGTTCGGGATTCTCTCTGACACAATCCTATGCTTTGTAGTTTGTGATCTTGAACCCTTAAGCGCCTCCTGTTCTGATCCCAAAATGACTGGCTGGGGTGGCTGGGGATGGCATTCTAGGGTCCTGCTTTCCAATTCTTTCCACATCATGGCACACACAAAAAATGATGACACCTGCACATTACCGTGCAGTAAGTAGAAGAGGTTCCTCGGGCTGGAGGGAGCTGTCCTAGCTGCTCTGAGGACCAAGGAGATCAGTAAACCTGAATCCACATGTGGTGCCTTGTACCCATCAGGTGTGCCCAGACAGCTCTGCTTCCCCTCCTCACCCCGGCCCCAACTATAGGCCCCCTTGGTTTTTTCCAACATCCGTATCTTACCGTGACCTCCAAATCCCCTTCTAAAGTGTGTACAGTTACAATCATGATCCCCAGAGCAGGATATTTCTTTACCTTTATTGAGCATCATCTCATTAGGTTCCACCTTTCTAGTTGTCTTTGGATCCTTATTCTATCGAATAGCAATGTGACAGGACCCCGACTCTCACTGGCTTAATTAAAAAGGGAATTCGTTGGCTTGAGTAACTGAAATGTCCAGGGAAATGTCTGCTCAGGCACAGTTAGAGGTGCCTTGATTTTGTGTTTCTTTGTGTTGGCTCTGTATTTGTCAAAGATCTGCTTACTCTTCCCATGAAATGGCAGAGCAGCTGCCAGCAGCTCCGAGTCCGTACCCTCAGTGTTAGAGTTTCTCTTTCCCAATAGTTCCCCTGAGTCACCCCAGTGGTCAGTATGGTTTGCCTCAGCTGGTCACTGAGATGAGCCAGGCAGCCTCTCCGATCACAGGGTCTGGGGTGGGGGGATGGATCGTGCACCTGTGCACATCTGTGTGTACCCCGCTGGAGCTGAAAGGACTGGGAGTGGAGGATGGTCCCTAAAGGACAATTTGGAGTGTTGTTATTAGAAGAAGAGGAAGAAGACATGGGGCCAGTCAGATCAAGTAGATGATCATCCAAGGAATAACAAGAGAGGGGCTTGGGCAACAAGCTGGAGCCACATACTGGAGAAATTCTTCCTCAATTACTTGACATCCAGCTAAGGGATTTTTGATCAAATGGAATAGGCTGTAGGTTGGTAGATACTTATTCTGTAGGTGTTTATGTATATTGATAAATTGGAGTTTATCTGTGGTTGTATCAAAATCTGTATTTCTCTGAATATAGTATGCTCACAAAATGTGAGCTTAACGAGTTATAGGATAACTGTGAATCTTAAAACTTCCCCACAACAGCATCATGAGTTTTGGAAGACAGAAGTTATTGTCCTTGTTTTACAAGGGAGAAATGTCACTGAGAGGAAGGCCATGACCTGTTCTGGGCACACAGGCCAGGCCTAGGCTCTCTCAGGGCAGCAGAAGTCTTTGGCAGGAGGAGTGATAAGGGAGGGTGTGTCTTCTCCACCCTTTGTATGAGTTTCATGTCCAGCCGAGGGCAGTCAGGACCGCCTGCTCCCAGGGCCCATCTTCCTCAGCCCGCTTCCATCCACCTCCCAGGGATTGTTCTCCCCATAAGAGTGTACTTGTGAGGAAGGAGGCTGCTCTCTGCCCTGGCTGAGGAGCGGTGGGGTGCCCTGAGTCTTGGTGACCTGGAGCAGTGAGGCCAGGAGGTTGCTCAGCTTTGCCTGGTGCTGTGGGTGATGGTGGCCTTGAGGGGCCTGAGTCTGAAGAAGAGGTACTCTGGACAAGAAATCAGAAGTCCACTGTCTTTCATCTGTGCAAGTTGCTGTTACAAAACTGGATGGTTTAAACAACAGATACTTATTTCTCACAGTTGAGGAGGCTAGAAAGTCCAGAATCAAGGTATCAGCAGATTTGGTGTCTGGTGAGGACCTGCTTCCTGGTTCATAGATAGCTGTCTTCTTGTTCTGTCTTCATAGGGCAGACAGAAAGGTTGAAGGAGCTCTCTAGGGTCTCTTTTTTTGTTTTCAATCAATAAGTTGTGTCTGACTCTTTGTGACCCCATAGGCTGTAGCCCGCCAGTCTCCTCTGTCCATGGGATTCTCTAGGCAAGAATACTGCAGTGGGTTGCCATTTCCTATTCCAGGGGATCTTCCCGACTCAGGAATGGAAGCTGTGTCTTCTGTGTTGGCAGGCTGATTCTTTACCGCTGAGCAACCTGGGATGCTGGCGTCTCTTTTATAAGCATACTAATTCCATTTGTAAGGGCTCCACTCCCATGTCCTAACCCCCTCTCAAAGCCCCCATCTCCTAATACCATCATATTGGGGATTGGGCTTCAACACACGAATTGCAGGGAGGTGGGGGGCACAAACATTCAGTTTATAGCAGCCTCTACCACCTGCTGGCTGTGTGGCCCAGGCTGCTCCAGAACCTCAGTTCTCTACGCGTGAGGTGGGGCTAAGAGCACTGCTCAGACTGTGGGGAGGGGGCATGGTGATTCAGGGAGAGGAGGGAGGGCTGGGCAGAATATTCCGTGTAGCCCAGGGTGAACTCTGAGCCTTGGATCTCACTGTTCTTAAGTGACAAGGCCCCACAGAGCTTTGGTGTAATCCTGTACCTTCAGGGAGCCTTCTCTTTCACCACAGATTTCTATGCATTTCCCCCTTTTCCCTTATAACTCTGGCTCCTGACCCCCACTAGACATTGTTAGGTGTTGGTGGGAGATAGAGTTCTTTCAAACCCTTTTCTCTTTGCTCAGGAGCTTCTCAACTCGTCCCCTCTTAGACCCAGTTAGACCCAGTGTTGGGAATCAGCATGCCTGCTTGGCAACCCTTCCCCTTCCTCCTTTTTTAAAAATTTAAATAACCAAGATGTATGCTAGTTATTGATGATCCCGCCCTAAAACAAGGGCTATGTAACCTTTTGCCTGATTTTCTCCAGTCTTTGTTAGGATGTACAGATTCATATATCTCTAAGTGTGCACACTATTTACACCTTGCCTCTGTGTATTTCAACCTTTTTATCAAAAACGTTTTTCCAAGTGCTGTACAATCCTTGTGGTCATGTTTCATGACCACATAGGATTTCATAGGTGGAATCTGCATACCTCTATTAACACGACATCTAGGCCAGTCCACACCTTGTTGGTACAGTACAGCTGATGGTTTTGTGGAGAAGCCTTCTTCTATTATTTTTTATGATGTAGAGCAACTGCCTAAAGAGGGTCATTTTTAGGGCTTTGTATTTTGTCTTGATTTGGAACATCCAAGTTTGTCCATGACATACATGTTTATCCTCCTATGGAATTCCCAAACTGTTAAATCATTTTGTTAAATCAAATGATTTTGTTATATCAAATTTAAATCAAATTGTTAAATCAGGCTTCAAGTTTTATGATGGGAAAAGTGGATTCAATCTGTCTTTCAGTTGAGCTTTTATGTCAGTTACATCTGTTGTTGTTGAAAGCCAAAGCAAAAAGCAATGATAAAGAAGTCTGAAAATAAGATTTGGAAGAACTCTGAAGATTTAATTTCAGAATTAGGCTCATTTGTTGATTTGGTGCAGAACCCTCCTTAAGCAGTGTTGTGCAGAGCCGGGCACTGTACTCCGTCTGCGATGCAATTTCTAATTCTGTGAACAAACGTAACAGTGTTTGGTAAACTTCTCCATAGGCCACACATGACCTCCAGCTCTTCTCCAATTGTTTTTCTCCATGTGTAGGATCAGGATTAATCTTTAACTGTCGACACAGGCATTTAGAAAGCAGCCCTTCATCATATCTGGAAACATATTTCAGTACTAAGCACCAACCACTGGGAGAAAAAAAATAAGTTTGCAGATATAATTTTTAAAAAGTACTATGTCCGCCCTACCAGATTTTATCTTATTATTTATTTTGGCTCAGATGGTAAAGAATCCACCTGCAGCGTGGAAGACCTAGGTTTGATCTCTGGGTCGGGAAGATCCCCTGGAGGAGGACATGGCAACCCATTCCAGTATTCGTCCCTGGAGAATCCCATGAACCGAGAAGCCTGTTGGGCTACAGTCCATGGGGTTGCAAAGAGTCGGACACAACTGAGTGACTAAGCACACGTTATTTATTTATTTTTGGCCATACTGCGTGACTGTGGGATCTTGGTTCCCTGACCGGGGATCGAATCCAGACCCTCAGTGATGAAAGCTCGGAGTCCTAACCACGGGACTGCCAGAGAATTCCTTGCAGGTATAGTTTTAAAGAAAGGCATGCCTACGTACTCCTGGAGGCTACAGGAGAAATGGTTAAGGGCCTTCCGGTGTACACCTTGGACAGAGGTTCGCATATTCGTTCTTGTGGTATTTCTTAACAGCCCCATCCCTACCCCTGCTAGACAGGCTTCAGTCTCCCAGAAGGGGCAGTGACCAACTCCAGGTGGGGGTGGCAGTGTACACCCAAGCCTGGGTGACCTGGCTGAATCCCAGCTCTGCAGCCGCACAGCAGCCCCCCAGGGAAACGATACCTTAGCTTTTCCTGTCAGTGTGGACATTCTCTGCAAGTGTTTGATGCGTAGAGCAGCCGGGGATACTTTAGCTTTAAGCAGAACTGGGTTCACATCTGAGTTCTGCCACTCCCCAGCGGTGATGGTGTTGTTGTTTAGCCACTGAGTTGTATCCAACTCTTTTGCAACCCCATGGACTGTAGCCCATCAGGCTCCTCTGATCATGGGATTTCCCGTGCAGAAATATTGGAATGGGTTGCCATTTCCTTCTCCTGGGAGTCTTCCTGACCCAAGGATCAAACCTGCGTCTCCTGCTTTGGCAGACAGATACCTTACCTCTGAGCCACCAGGGATGCCCTCCCAGATGTGCAGATTTGGGTAAATGGTTGTTTTTCTAAACCTCAGTTTGCTCATCTACTAAATGGGGATTGCTGTATTTGCCTCATAAGATTTCTGTGGGGATTAAACCAGTTGATGTGTCTGAAGAGCTCAACATATCATATACATCCTGAAAATGGTTCTTTTTGTTGGAATACTTTCTTTGAATCCAGAAGGAATGTCTTTGTCTGCTAATTGAACAGGAGGTCCTGTAGTTACAAGCATGATCTTAAGATCTTTTTACCACTGGGGTTCTGCCATGCTGTTAAGGACCCACAGAAGAGAAAAAGGTGTCAACATGTCCAGTCTCTGAGTCAGTGATGTGAAATGTGACCTGGTTGTTGAAGAAAAACAGACTGCCTTAGTTTCAGTGCCCCATTTTTTTTCAGTCTCTCATTTGAGCAAAATGAGATTTTTCCATTTAAATTAAAAATTTCAGTTTTGATCACAATAAAAATATAATTATTCATGAAAATTATTAGATGGATTTTCATTGTGAAAGGGCTCTCAAACACCCAATAAGTTTGCTTTAATTAATAAGTTAGTCTGCTTTCATGAATATACAGTATGGCACAAGTACTCCAAATGCTCATGATTAAACTAGTAAGTTAAGAGGCCTCACACATATCTGTTTCAATTCATATTAGTAAATGAGAAAACCTTTGTTTTTCTGATGTAGCCACAAAATCGGGGACGTGGGAGTACCTTCCAATAGGTAATGTGAACTTTTAGAACAGAGTTTGTTTCCAACTTTACACTGTGAAATAAATCATAAAGTAGTTAGAAAGAATTCTGGTGTTTTCAGAAGACAATTTAAATAAAATCTATCAATACTGGGCCTCCAAGGAGGATCATCACACAAAAACCAGGATCTGTCCATTTACTTAACTGTGCCTTTTTGTGTGATATATGGGCTGTTCGCATCTTGTGTTCACACCCATCTTTTGGTTCAGATGAATGAAGGACAAGTTCACACAGCACTGGGATTAGTGTGTATGTGTATGTGTGTGTGAGGGTGAGCCAGTGCAAGGACTGGGAGAGTCTGAGAGTGTGCATGCGTATGGGTGTGTATGTGTGTATGAGCAAGTGTGCACACGGGTGAGCATGCTGCCTGTGTATGTATACATGTGAGCGCACATATGTGTCTAAGTATGTACATGAATGTGAGTGTGTGCAAGTGTGGGGGTATGTATGAGCATGTGTATACACATATGCAGATGTTATGTTGTCCCACTGATCATGCCTACTATGCCAATTGTCTTGCTATATCTCACTGTGTGCACTGTTCGCTGAACCCAGGTGAGAACAGGGAAGCTGGAAGAAAACTCGAGCCATAGGAACTGCAGGCATGTTTATTTTCTCTGGGCTGGCAAAGCAGTCTAGCAGCAGACATAACAGGACCTCTCATAACATAACCTCTCCTAAAATAACATCCTCAGGGCTTTCCAGGTGGAACTTATATATGCTTACAGAACAAAAGTAGCCTGTGGCCAAGCAAGTATCTCATATCACACGTGCAGTGCTATAAGTCATCTCAGCTGTTACATAATCATTATTCACAACACATGCGGCAAGGGCAAGAGCACGTGGGGCGAGAGAGCTGACCACGCCATCTTGGCTAACTTGCCTTTTTCCTATATATATGCACACGGGAGCTGGGAGGGAAGCGGGAAGGGCGAGACCGATGTAACCTCTTGCCTCTCTACAGAAGTTGCCCCGCCTGGAAGCCTGGCACAACTCAAGCCGTTGCTTCAGAGCTGGGAGACCTGGGTTTGAGCCTGGAGTTGCCTCTAAACTGACCACAGTGTCCTGGGACAAATTAGTCAACTTCTCTAAGCCTCAGCTTCCTCCTCTGGAGAAAGGGTGATGGTGTCTGCTTTATTACATTTCTATAAGCATGGAGTAAGACCCCTTCCCCAGACTTCCCTGAGTGGTAAGGGGCCAGCACTGCCCTCCTTACCCCTTCCTCCCGTGGCTAATCCTAGCCACAGGGCTGCCAGGACTGCTAACATCAGTGTCACATCCTTCCTGGGGACAATTCCTCCTGCTCCTTCCAGCTCCTGTGATGAAGCTCACACCTTAGGAGTGGCCGTGAATGAGTTGAGCTGAAAGAAGCACCATAGTATCACTCAGCCCAGCTGATCCAGGTTCTGCTGCTGATATCTTCCTGGGATTTTGTTTAATTAGTGCTCCCTGAGTCCATGCTCCAGGCAGGTCTGGCTACTGATCATTCTTCCCATTCCTCTTCTTAAATATTCTCAAAGGTGTCTCCCTTCCCTCACCCCCATCACCCCTCAATGCCTCTCATCACCTGTGGGCTCATAAGGTGAAAATGTCTCAGTCTGCCTGGCAGTCAGTGTCCTTTCAGCCTACTCCCTGCCTCCTCTCACTTCAGTGCACGTGGGGATAGTGGGGAAGTGGAGTGGGGCAGGGGAAGGGGTAAGAGAGGGCACCCCATCTGTTTTAGGGTACTGCTGCTGCTGCTAAGTCACTTCAGTCGTGTCCGACTCTGTGTGACCCCATAGACGGCAGCCCACCAGGCTCCCCCATCCCTGGGATTCTCCAGGCAAGAACACTGGAGTGGGTTGCCATTTCCTCCTCCAATGCATGAAAGAGAAAAGTGAAAGTGAAGTCGCTCAGTCTGTCCGACTGTTAGCGACCCCATGAATTGCAGCCCACCAGGCTACTCCGTCCATTGGATTTTCCAGGCAAGAGTACTGGGGTGGGGTGCCATTGCCTTCCCCGTAGGGTACTGGTGCTGCCCTAACAAATTGCCACAGTCAGGCGGCTGAAAGAACAGATGTTTCCTTTCTCATCATCCTCAGGCTAGAAGTCTGAGATCCCCATGTCAGCAGGTTGGCTCTTCCTGGGGCCTCTCTCCTTGGATGGCCGTCTTCTCCCTGGTCCTCACATGGTCTTCCTTCTGTGTGTATATGTGTCTGAATCTCCTCTCCTTAAGAGGACACCAGTCATATTGGGTCAGGGCCCATTATAATAACTCACTTTAACTAACTTATCTCTTTAAAAATCCCACCACAAATGTAGACACACTCAAGGACTGGGGGGTTAGGGCTGCCACACATGAGTTTTGGCAGGGGACACGATTCAACCCACCACCACCTAATTAGACTTGACACAGGAAGTGCCAGATGTGCACCGAGGACAGGATCAAGAGGGCAGGGGTCAGCAAGAACAGGTGGAGCCCAGTGTGGGGGTGTGGAGAAGGCTTGGCGGCCCCACGTGGGAGCAGCCGAGTGCTCTCGTCAACACGCCAGAAGCCATGATGGAGGTGATTCCCTGGGTTCAGTGGCTAGGACTCCACATTCTCACTGCCAAGGGCCTGGGTTCATTCCCTGGTTGGGGAACTAAAGACCCCACAAGGCACACAGTGTGGCCAAAAAGAAAAAACAAAGCCATGATGGAAATTGTTCACCCCCCTCACATAGCTCACATAGTTGGTGGGATTTCTTTCTGTCACGCTGGTGTAATGAACCTTAGAAGAGGGGTTCTGATGGGAAGTGATGTGTGTGTCTTTGAAAAATAATGAATGGGAACATGAATTAACGATTCCTGGAGACTTGCATTTTGTTTGCAGACCACACCTTTCAAAACACACTTATGTATTTTGGGACTGAACAAGGACCCTTAAGGAAATGTTTGCTGATGTGGGTTATAAGAGTCATTCAGCACGCCAATGGAACTCACCCATTAAACTCACATTCTTTAGAGAAAAGTTTCTGAGCTCCTGCCAAATGCCTGGGTTGGGCTAGATGTTTTCATTGTCTTTACCTGGCTCTGCCGGGATGTTTACCTGGCACCGTGGTGGAAGCTGAAGCTCAGGATGGTGAATGGATACCTCCTGAGCCCAGGATTCCTGCCCCGCCAGCCAGCCAAGCCTGCAGGAGCCAAGGGCCTGGGCATCCTTCTCCTCTGGCTTTTGTTAGGTTATATGTGACATATAGTGAACTCCATATATTTGAAATATATAATTTGCTACATTTTGACACATGTATACACCTGTGAGATCATCTCCACAATCAAGATAGTGAACACACCCAAGCCCATGACCGTCAAGACTTTTCCTTTCTACCTTGAATTCTCTCCCTTCCATTCTTTCCCACCTGCCATCCAGGTATTGCTGATTTCTTTTCACAATTGATTAGTTTTCCTTTTTGTAAGATTTTTATATGAATGGAATCACACAGTATGCATTATTTGGGGGTGGGGAGAGGAATCTGGTTTCTTTCACTCAGTATGATTATTGACTCTTTCTTGGATACTTTTGCATACATTGTTAGTTCATTTTTTTCTGTTACTATTATTATATGGATTTGTCCATCCTAAAGGAGATCAGTCCTGGGTGTTCATTTGAAGGACTGATGTTGAAGCTGAAAGTCCAATACTTTGGACACCTGATGCAAAGAGCTGACTCATTTGAAAAGACCTTGATGCTGGGAAAGATTGAGGGCAGGAGGAGAAGGGGATGACAGAGGATAAGATGGTTGGATGGCATCACCGACTCGATGGACATGAGTTTGAGTGAACTCTAGGAGTTGGTGATGGACAGGGAGGCCTGGCGTGCTGCAGTTCATGGAATCGCAAAGAGTCGGACATGACTGAGTGACTGAACTGAATTGAACCGCAATTTTTTAATGCTTTCACCTGTGAGTGGATATTTGAATTATTTCAGTTGGAAGCTATTACAAATAAAGCAGCTATGAACATTCATGGACAAGTCTTTGTATGGAGTATACTTTCATTTCTTTTAGGTATAAATACCTTGGAGTAGAATGGTTCATTGTCTGATAGATGTGTGATTAACTTTTTAAGAAACTGCCAAACTCTTATTCAAGACCATTTTATTATCTTACATTTCCACCCGTAGTATATGCAAGCTTCATTTGTTCATATAGTATGTCCCTTTTTTGGGAGGTGCTTTTAAGACTTTCTTTTTATCCCTGGTTTTAAGCAATTCAATTATGTTATGACTTGGTGTAGTTTCCTTCGTGTCTATTTTGCCTAAGTTTTATTAAGATTCTTGAATCTGTGAGTTTATAGTTTTCCTCAAAATTTGAAAAATTTCTTGGCCGTTTCTTCTTCAGATGCTTTTTCCTCCTCTCCTCTGTGGAACTCCAATTACATACATATAAGTGAAGTGAAGTGGCTCAGTCGTGTCCGACTCTTCGCAACCCCATGGACTGCAGCCTACCAGGCTCCTCTGTCCCTGGCATTTTCCAGGCAGGAGTACTGGAGTGGGTTGCCATTGCCTTCTCCTACACACATATAAGGCCACTTGAATCCAAAAGCTCACTGACATACTTTCTTTTTAAAATAATTCTTTCTCTCCGTGTTTATTTTGGGTAGTTTCTATTACTGTTTACTAATCTTTTCCTCTGCAATGTTTCAGTTCAGTTCAGTTCAGTCGCTCAGTCGTGTCCCACTCTTTGCAACCCCATGAATCGCAGCACGCCAGGCCTCCCTGACCATCACCATCTCCCGGAGTTCACTCAGACTCGCGTTCATCGAGTCCGTGATGCCATCCAGCCATCTCATCCTCAGTCTTCCCCTTCTCCTCCTGCCCCCAATTCCTCCCAGCATCAGAGTCTTTTCCAATGAGTCAGCTCTTCACATGAGGTGGCCAAAGTACTGGAGTTTCAGCTTTAGCATCAGTCCTTCCAATTAATCCTTTCTGACCTCTTTTCCATCTCAGACATCATAGTGTTCATCTCTAGAATTTCAGTTTAGGTTGTTTACTATCTTTGTTGTCGCTGCTTAACTTTTTGAACATAGACCACACAGTTCCAATCCTTGTTTTAAGGGTTTTGTGTACTTTGGCAGTTGTGGGTCATTCTCAATTAACTGATTTTTTCTCCTTCTTATGGGGCCTATCTTTCCTGCTGATAATTGCTTATTATATGCAAGACATTATGAGTTTTACCTCTCTAGGTGCTGGATATTTTTGTTTTTCTATCAATATTCATGAGCTTTGTTAGGTCATAGTTGTTACCTGGAAATAGTTTAATCTTTGGCGGTTTTGTTTTTAAGCTCCATTAGGTGGAATCAGAGCTATATTTAGTGTAGAGCTGATTATCCCCTACCGCTGAGGCAGGACCCTTCTTGGTCCCCTGCTCAGTGTCGTAAGTGCTCTTCCCAGCCCCGCGTGAGACCTGGGCGCTGTTCCCTCTAATCCTTCCCTTGCCTCAGGTTGTCTCTTCACACACATGTGCCCTCTGCTGAATACCCAGTGAAGACGCTTGACAGCTTCTGTGGTTCTCTGTGTGCAGCTCTCACCTACCAGGCCCTTTGTTCTGCAAACTCTAGCTACCTTGGTATCCCTGGACTCCTAGCTGCCAGGTTCCACCTGTATCTCTTCTTCTTGTGCCACAGCCTAGAAAACTCTTTCCAGGCAAGAAGCCAGAGTAGTTTTTTTTCTGTGTCTTTGAGGATCATTCTCCTTTCTCGCTTTATCTCAATATCTTCAAAACCATCGCTTCGTATATTTTGTTTGTGGGATTTTTTTTTATTGTTGTTGTTTGGATTTTTGACATTGTTTTAGGCAGGAGGGTAAGTCTAATCATTCCTACTCCATCTTGCCTAGAAGTAGAAAGCCGTGATATAACTTTAAAGGTTTTTTAGAATAATTTTAGATGTATGTAGAAACATTGTGGGCTTCCCTCATAGCTCAGTTGGTCATCTGCCTGCAATGCAGGAGACCCGGGTTCAATTCCTGAGTCGGGAAGATCCCTTGGAGAAGGAAATGGCAACCCACTCCAGTATTCTTGCCTGGAGAATCCCATGGACAGAGGAACGTCACAGGCTATAGTCCACAGGATCACAAGAGTTGGACACAACTTAGCGATTAAACCACCACCAGAAGCATTGTACGTGAATACATAACCGTAGTGCATACATGCTGAGTCACTGTAGTCGTGTCTGACTCTGCAGCCCTACGGACTGTAGCCCACGAGGCTCCTCTGTCCATGGGATTCTCCAGGCAAGAATACCGGAGTGGGTTGCCATGCCCTCCTCCAGGGGCTCTTCTCAACCCAGAGGCTGAACCCACATCTCTTATGTCTCCTCCATTGGCAGGTGGGTTCTTTACCACTAGCACTACTTGCAAATCCCACATAACCATAGTACATTTGTCAAAAGTAAAAAATTAAATGTGATGCAATACTCTGGAAGGCAGAATTCTAAGATTGCTCCTAAGATTACCATTCCTTGTTGTACACACTTTGTATAATTCCCTCCCCATGAGTGTAGGCAGAACCTGTGATTATGTTGATAAGACTGAGTTTCTCAACCTATGATTGAGTTACTCATCAGTTAACTGGGTTAATTTAAAAGTTTATCCTTGGTGGGTCTGAGTTAATTTAATTAGGTGAGTCCTTAAAAAAGATTGGACCCTTCCCTGAAGCATGAGAGGGTTTGTGGACAGGACCACATGGCAAGGAACTGGCAACAGCCCCTAGCCAGCAGTTGGCAAGGACTGGAGGCCTCAGGCCACAAGGAACCATAGGAACTTGAAAGAGGACCCAGAGGTGCAGCAGCACTGAGTGACACATTGATTTTAGCCTTTTGAGACCCTGAGCAGAGAACCAAGTTCATCTGTGTCTAGACTTCTGATCTCATAAACTACTAAGACAGTAAATTTTTGTTTTTAAAAACTTCTAATTTGGTGGAAATTTGTTATGCAACAGTGGAAAATGAATATGATTGCTATTAACTAAAAAGAACCAGGTCAAATTCATGAGTAACAATAACCTACTATTCATCTAGAAAGATCTCAATAAAAACTACTGTGAAAAACAAAAGACTCATGTGAAGGCCAGCATGAAGCCATGAACCTCTCCCATCACCTCCAGTTTTCAGGGTGCGTTTCACACTCTCATATTGTGGTTCAGTTGGAGATAGTTAGAATTCTGATCAAGAATGGATCTGTTATATGAGAATATATTTGCAAATTATATATATGATGAGGATATAGTATCTAAATATGTAAAGAACTCTTATAGCTCGACAATAGACAAACAACCCAATTTAAAAATGGACAAGCAGCTTGAACAGACATTTCCTCAAGCAAGATATGCAGATAGTCAGCAAGCACATGGAAAGGTGCTCAGCATCATTAGTCATTAGGGAGATGCAAGTCAAACCCATAATGAGATACCATTTCACATCCATTAGGATCTGTTAGTGAGAATGGATCTTCATATGCTGCTGGTGGGAATGTTAATTGGTTTAGCCACTGTGGAAAATTTTGGTGGGTCTTCAAATTGTTAAATATGGAGTTACTATATGACCCAGCAATTCTCCTAAATGTACACCGCAAAGAATTTAAAAGTATTCAAACAGTACATGCACTTACACTTATGTTCATAGCAGCACTTCTGACAATAGCCAGAAGGTGGAAACAGCCCACATGATCATCACAGAATAGATGGATAAACAAAGTGTGGTATGGATATACAAATGTAGTACTATGGTACTATGAAGCTGTTAAAGGAATGAAGTAGACACATGATGCAAAGTGAATGAATCTCAGAAACGTTTGGTAAGTGAAAGAAGCCAGACACAAGAGGTCCCATGTTGTGTGATTCTATTTCTGTGAAACATCAAAATTAGGTCAATCCATAGAGATAGAAAGCAGATTGGTGACTGAGAGGAGGGAGGAAATGGGAGCTACTGCCTGATGGGCACAGGATTTCCTTTTGGAGTAATGGTAATATGTTGGAACTAGATGGAACTCCATGAAAGTGGTGGCTGCCCAACACTGTGAATTCCCTAAAGGCCACTTAATTTTTCACTTTAACATGGTTAACTTTATGCTATGTGAGTTTTGTCATAATTTTTAAAAAACAATAATCTGTTATAGAAGATAGCAAAGTTATATCCTAATCAGTGGTGAGTGAAAGTTGCTCAGTTGTGTCCTACCCTTTGTGATCCCATGGACTCTACAGCCCATGTAATTCTCCAGGCCAGAATACTGGAGTGGGTAGCCTTTCCCTTCTCCAGGGGATCTTCCCAACCCAGGGACTGAACCCAGGTCTCCCACACTGCAGGTGGATTCTTTCCAGCTAAGCCACAATCAGTGGCTTGTGCTGCTGCTTCTAAGTCGCTTTAGTCATGACTGACTCTGTGCGACCTCATAGACGGCAGCCCACCAGGCTCCCCCGTCCCTGGGATTCTCCAGGCAAGAACACTGGAGTGGGTTGCCATTTCCTTCTCCAATGCATGAAAGTAAAAAGTGAAAGTGAAGTCGCTCAGTCGTGTCTGACTCTTTGCGATCCCATGGACTGCAGCCCACCAGGCTCCTCCGCCTGTGGGACTTTCCAGGCAAGAGTACTGGAGTGGGGTGCCATTGCCTTCTCCGACAATCAGTGGCAAGTGACTGTAATTCTGCTACCCATTTTTTTTTAAAGTCTTTATTGAATTTGTTACAATACTGCTTCTATTGTTAGCATTCTGTTTTTTGGCCCTGAGGCATGTGGGATCTTAGAATCATAGCTCACCGACCAGGGAGCCAACCTGCACCTCCTGTATTGCAAGATGAAGCCTTAACCACTGGACCACCAAAAGGATCTGCACCCATTTTTAAAGTGAACCACAGACTGCATTTAGGTCTTCTCACCAGTTGTTCTTCTAATGTTCTTCTGCTATTCCAGGACCCCATCCAGGAGACCACACTGCATTCAGTTGTCTTATCTTTTCCGATCTGCGACACCTGCTCAGTCGTTTCTTGCTTTTTATGACTTTGACAGTTTGAAGGCATGTTGGTCAGGTAATGTGCAGAATGTTGCTCAGTTTGGACTAGTGTGATGCTTCTCATGATTAGACTGAGTTCTGAATATTTGGGGAAAATGCCAGTCGGGTGGTTGCCACTGTCACGACGTCGTGTCAGTGGTCTGTGATGTCAACATGACCTATCACTGTTGACATTAACCTTGATCCCTTGATTAAAGTGGTATATGCTAGATTTCTCCATTATAAAGTTACTATTTTCCTTTTCCTACTCTACATTTTAGTAGTAAGTTCCTAAGTCCAGGCCATATTCAAGGAGAGGGGAATTTAGCTCTACCTCCTGGAGACAGAAGTATCTACATATACTACTTAGTATTCTTCTGTAAGAAAGATTTGTCTCTTTCCCCTATTTGTTTATTAACCCAATCATTTATATCAGTATGGACTCATGGGTATTTAATTTGTTATTTGGATTTTAATTCAATACTACATCCTTTATTTTGTTGCTTAAATCGTTCCAGCTTCAGCCATTCTGAATTCTTTCAGTTTGTTTTGTTTCTTTGATATACCTGCCCTTCCCACCCTTAAAGCGTTTCCTTATTTTTTGATACTACAAGATACACCATGCTTGTCTTATATTTTTCCTGCCCTGGCTCTAGAAGCAGTCATTTCTCCAAGGAGTCATGGTTCTTTTCATTGGAGAATGATATTTAGAAACCAAGATCTGGGGACTTCCCTGGTGGTCCAGTGGCTAAGACCTCATGTTCCCAATGTGGGAGGCCTTGGTTCGATCCCTGGTCAGGGAACTAGATCCCACATGTGGCAACTAAGACCCAGCACAGCCAGTAAATACATAAATATTAAAAAAAAAAAAAAAAAAAAAACCAAGGTCTGGGTGCTGAATATGCTTATTGCTACTAGGTGTCATTGGTTGTAGGTCTTCTCTGCAAACAGCAAAGGCACAAAGAGTACATGTATACTCTTATATTCACATAACTGTAATTATTTCTCTATGCATCTGTCTGTGTATATAACATAAGCATGACCTCATAGTGACGTCTCTGACCACTGCAGCACCACATTGTTCATTTTAGCTTTCCCCATTTGCTTATTTGTAACTTCTTTCTCGGACAGTGAGAAACCTGATTCCATTACCCATAGTTTATCTACTTTTTTGCTCAACCCCAATATATATGCATAGTAATTTCAAAATTGCCATCCTATACCCCCGTGTGAAACAATTATACCTACCAGAGTATTGCCTTTATGGGCAGTTCCTTTGGTCTTCAGTCCACAGTTCTCACCTGAAACACTCTTTTGCAAAGTGACTCAAGTCAGCTGCGTGTTTTCCCCAACTACTTTCAGTGAGATTATATCATGTAATTTTAATATAGTTACATTAATTTGTCTCAGCCTGCATTCCATCCTGGACCTTTTCAACATCCTAGTTGATTTTTAAAAAATTTGTATCCATTAAAGTTTCCTCTTTGTGGTGTATGGTCCAATAGTTTTTGACAAATGCATGGAGCATATCCATCATCCCAGCACCATACAGAACAATTCTCTCACCTCACAGCTCCTCCATGAGTCTTTTTGTGCTTCATTCCTCCTGCTCCCTCAGTCTTGGGCAACTATTGACCTAATTTCTGTCTCTGTCATTTTGTATGGCTTGGATTTTTTACAGCAACTTTTTTTTATTAGACATGAAAAGTGCTTATAAACAGAGGTTGTCTTACTTTGTGATTGAAGTTAGTCGATCCCAGGGTTCAGGTCCAGTCCTGACACTTACATTCCTCTGAGTCTCAATTTTCTCATCTGTAAATGAGTCTAAAGCTTGTCCTAGCTTCATGGGGTTCTTGGGAGGACTCAATAAGATAACAGTTGTTGGCACAGTGCCTGGCACATAATAAGTAATCAATAAACTTGATGATAATAGTACTTTATATTTGTTACCCTCATCATCACCAAAATCATCATGACCATGGTGGGATGTTAAAAAAGACTGTTAAAGAGACCAGGATATGCTGCTCTCTTGAGTTGCTGGTGGTTATAAGAATGTACCATGGGCCCTTCCCAACAGGGGTTGGAAGGAAGGCAGAGAGGATGTGACTATGCAGGGCTTTGATCTTCTGCAAGCCTTCCTCTGGTGTTTGTGGTGCCTGTGTGTTTTATCAGGGTTGATCCTGAAATTAGGGCTTCCTGAGAAGACAGAATCATGTCTGTCACTCAAAAATTGCTCTAGGCAAGGAAATTTTAGGGCTTCATTTTGGCTTTTCTCCTCCCCAGGATTTTTTTTCCCACTGAGAAGATATTACAGCATGGAAAAAACTTTTTAAAAAGTAAATCACCATGATCCATACACCCAAGTGGGTAGATGTTTTGGTAGTTGCTGCCATCCCATGGCTGCATTTTTACACAGATGTAAACATTATTTATTATATCATAAACATTCTTCTGTGTTACTACATAGTTTTCATAATGATTTTTCATGAAGATATGACAGTTTCATGATGGGGATTCATCATCCTTCTCTAAAATATACCCACTGTTTTGCAGTGCAACAAATCATGAATATAATTTTTTTTTTTACTCCTAATGATTAATTTCCTTGGGATATATTTCCTAGAGTAGGAATTTTCTGTCAAAGCATAGGAATGCCTTTGTGGCTTTATTTGTAGCATTTTGCAGAAATATAATATAATCCTTTTTGTATATTAATCTTTATTTCATCAAAAGGCAGCTGTTCAGGGATGTGATCAAATAACTGATGCAGTGTTTGAGACTAATGCTTCAATAGATCACTGATAAATTTCACCATCTGAAAATTTGGAAACCATGATTTTCCCTGATTAGTTTTCTCCCAGCTCTCACCACCCCTTCCCCCAACTCCAAGTTCTCCTCAGTTCTTTTGGAGGGAACTCCCAAAGTCTTGAGTCTTTTCTCAGAAATTCATTCTTTATTTACTTTTGGAGTTAGGATTTGTTTGCATATGTAAAACCAAGACCATATTGTTTGCAGATGCTGGGGTACGTATAAAAAGTTGAGGCTTTTAAGTAGTTTTTACAAACCAAGACACAAAAGATTTTCTCAGGAATTTAAAGAAAAGGCATTGAAATAAAGATTATGGGATTGAGTTTCTAATACAGACATTTCACTTTTTTGTTCCTAGTCAGGTTGTTTCAACTCCAGTTAGGGACTCTAAAATGGGAAAAGAGTAGAGGACTAAGAGATAAAATTTAGCAGATTCACCATCTAATCCAGAAAAACAAATGCACAGAAGGAGTTAGAATAAATAACAAAACAAAAACTCAATCAGTTATTTGTGATCCCATCTACTAGCCTAAACAATACATTTTTCCCCCTTTCTTCAATAGGTTTCTGTTTAGTTTTTGTTTGAAGATAAGAGTAGCTTAAAAGTAATTGTGTTTCCTATCAGCATTTGATAAACTCCCCTTCCCATCAGGGAGCTGCCCAGATATGATGGCACTTATTGAAAGCGAATTGTTTTTTAGCATTAAATGC
The DNA here is from genome assembly GCA_006410675.1 of Oreotragus oreotragus. Taxonomy (NCBI): domain Eukaryota; kingdom Metazoa; phylum Chordata; class Mammalia; order Artiodactyla; family Bovidae; genus Oreotragus; species Oreotragus oreotragus. The sequence continues at coordinate 26,223 of SJYX01010710.1, forward strand.
TTTTGTTACTGAAAAAAAGAAAAAAAAAGAGTGTAGCTTCTAGTTTTTCTAGAAATGATAAAAACAGATGAGAGCTTCTGGTTCAAATTGACTGGCTTAAATTAAAAGGCTGGATTATTTATCCAAGTGAATTTTGAAATCTGTAATAGTACCTGCAAGTACAATGAGGGGAAAGTGAGTTCTGAGGTCCTGATCTTGTGCCTGCATCAGGGCAGCTTCTGTGGCATTCCAGTTCAGTGAGGATGGGCGTGGCCGGGATGCTTCAGAGTTCAGTGTGCATGGTGAGGTGGGGGTGGGAGAGGTGTCTGCTGCTGCTGCTGGTGTCACTTACCTGGTAGGAGACTGTGACAGCTGTGGGGAGACTTCTTTAGGTTCTCCACCACCCAGGCTGCTCTCAGGGTGGCTCTGAGCCAGGTGGGCAGTTCTAGACAGAGGGCGTCAGGTTTGAGCAGGAGTGAGTGACAGGTGGGAGTCTGGAGCTGAGAACCTGGGGCCAAGAGGCAAGCCAAGGCCTTTGGTTGGTGGGAGGGAGGGAGGGGATGGTGTGGGGAGGATAGAGAAGTTTTGTCGTGGTACTGCTTTCACAAACACCTGTGATAAAGGGTTCATAATCGTACATCCTCCAGTTCTACCTTGACCTTAACTCCAGCTCTTTTCAATCTCAGTCTTTGCGGCCCATCTGGAAAGTGAGGGCGAGGCTAGTAGGTTGAAGTGGAGGTGGAACTTGAAAAGTGCTTTGTAGGGACCAGAGCCTACCCTGATTGTGTTTTTTATCTCCGGCTCCTGGTGCTGGGCTGTTCAGCCCCATTTATTTATTGATTGATGGCTGTGGCCACATGGCTTGCGGCATCTTGGTTCCCTGATTCAAGGACTGAACCCAGGCCCTCAGCAGTGAACGTGAAGAGTGCTAACCACTGAACTTCAGCCCCTTCTTGTGTGAAATTTCCAGGCTTGGTGGTCAAGGGCTCAAATCTGAGAGTGCCTTTCTTACTTCCTCTAAAACAGTGATTTAAAAATTACATTTTCGTTTGTTTGCTGTGCTATTTTCCAGGCCTTTGTACTTGCATTTTAAAATTATTATTGTTGAGAAAAATTACATTTTAAGGTTTGAACCTTCAGTAACCCTTTTACTGGTGGCATGCCTTTTTAACTCAAGTTAACACATTTGGGAGTTGCTTTGCTTAATGTTTAGGAAGTTGCTTTGTTTTTTTCCCAAGAAAAAGGTTAATATTTTGTATATTCTTGTCAAGACTCAAGTCTTGGCTAGTTTTGGGATTATGGGTCAATTGCTTCACTCCCCTAAATCCAGATATGGGATTGGGGATTAATTTCTTAATTTTTCCAAGCTTGTGTCGCCTGTGTAGCAGGGCCAATAATTCAGTCCTTACATCAGGTGATGATTATGCCAGGGCTGTACTGTGAGCTGTCATAGTAGCAGAGCTGGGCCTTTTGACTACATGTCTATGGTAATTCTTTTCCCTTCAGCCAAATCTAGCACAGGGCTGGGCATGTGTAGAGATTCTTGTTAAACTGTACTAAACCAGATTTCCTAGGCCAAGGTAAGAAAGAAGGAAAATATCGTCAGGTTGCATTAAGCCTAAGCCAGTGGGTCTGAAGCCTATGGGCTAGAGGGGCTGCAGCCAAGGGAGCTTTGGGGTTCCTTGAGGTTCAGTGGGGGTGGTCTCTGGATCAGGGATAGCTATTAGGAGTAAGGTTTTTAAAAATTTATTTATTTTTAATTGAAGGATAATTGCTTTACAATATTGTATTGGTTTCTGCCATAAAGCAACATGAATCAGTCATGGGTATACATATGTCCCCTCACTCATGAAACTCCCTCCCACCCCCTTTCCACCCCTCTAGGGTGTTATAGAGCCCTGATTTGAGTTTCTTGAGTCATACAGCAAATTCCCATTGGCTATCTCTTTTACATGGGGTAGTGCATATATTTCCCTGCTCTCCCCATTCATCCCACCCTCTTCTTCCTCCCCACTTCCCACATCCATAAGTCTGTTCTCTATGTTTGTGTTTCCACTGCTACCCTGCAAATAGGTTCATCAGTACTGTCTTTCTAGATTCCATATATATGCATAATATTTCTCTTTCTGACTTACTTCACCCTGTATAATAGGCTACAATAGGCTACAGGTTCATCCATCTCATTAGAACTGACTCAGACGTGTCAGTTCTAATGGCTCCCCTTTAACGGCTGGGTAGTATTCCACTATGTATATGTATCATAGCTTCTTTATCCATTCATCTGTTGAGGGACATCTAGTTTGCTTCCATATCCTAGCTTGTAAATAGTGCTGCAATGAACATTGGGGTACATGTGTCTTTTTCAATCTTAGTTTCCTCAGGGTATATGCCTAGTAGTGGGATTCTTGGGTCATATGGTAGTTTTGTTCCTACTTTTTAAGGGAGTCTTCATACAGTCTTCCATAGTGGCTATATCAATTTACATTTCCATCAAGAATCCATATTGAAAATGACTCTACTACTAAATGCAATCTACAGATTCGGTGCAATCCCTATCAAATTACCAATGGCATTTTTCACAGAAGTAGAACAACAAATTTCACAATTAGTATGGAAACGCAAAAGACTCTGAATTGCCAAAGCAATCTTGAGAAAGAAGAATGGAGCTCTAGGAACCAACCTTCCTGACTTCAGGCTATACTACAAAGCTACAGTCATCAAGATAGTATGGTATTAGCCCAAAAGCAAAAATATAGGCCAATGGAACAAGACAGAAAGTCCAGAGATAAATCTATACACCTGTGGGTACCTTATCTTTGACAAAGGAGACAAGAATATACAATGCAGAAAAGATAGTCTCTTCAGTAAGTGGTGCTGGGAGAACTAGACGGCTTTGTGTAAAAGAATGAAATTAGAACACTTCCTAACACCATACACAAAGATACACTAAAAGTGAATTAATTAAGGTTAATTAATTTAGATTAAGACTTGATGTAAGACCAGAAACTATAAAACTCTTACAGAAGTAAGTTTTGATTGGCCCTACTTGGCCTCCCTCTGCTCTGCCCCCTGTCTTCATACCTGCAGGGACTGCAGGTCCCTTTGTCATTCCCGGATTTATATTTGAAAACGTTACAAAGCAGAAACCTGGCACTTTCTATTCAAGGGCTCCCAAGTAATTGCTTAGTGTTTATTTCTGTTTCTTCTCCCATTCTAAACCTGCCTATAGAATTTAATGATCCTTTAAAAGCTGTTCTTGAGAGCACCAGCACCAACACTGTAGATCTTTCACATATTGGCTTTTGCTGATTTTTCCACTTCTATCCCATGTCGTCCGAAACTCATCCTTATTTTTCCCCCCTTTTCTTCCTGATTCAGAAGTTGGAGGGACCAGTCAAGCTCCGAAAAGTTCGAGAAGCACCGACAGACTGTGTCTGCCCCCCAGGTAAGTGGATGTTCAATCCTTGCTGACTCCTGACTTCTAGAGACCTGGCCTTCTCTCTCCTGTCTGCTCAAAACTGCCAAAGCCATGGTCAAAGAGAATCATCTCAGGTTTCAGGCTATCTATGGTACCTTGTGGATCATCCTTTCTTCCTACATCTTCGGCGGTAGGTGTGTCATAAATATTCAGGCAAAATTAACTGACTTGGTTAGATAAGGACAGTGGTATTGGTGGAGGAGCTGAAAACTCTTTGAGATGACTAATAATAAAGGCTCAAATGCTAGGAAAGTAGCAGCCATCCCTTTTTAAAGATGGAGAAAAAAAAGATGGAGAAACAAGCATGAACCATCCACACAGTGTTAACATTGTGTTCTTAGCTCTGTTTCAAACATAAGGGGGAAGATAGAGGGAATAATGATAGAGGAAGAGGAAAGGAGCTGTAAACATGGTCTGATTTATTCAAATAATCATGTCTCTTGGATTTTGGGAGTATAGACCAGGATGGCTGTGACTAGAAATAAGGATTTGTTGGTTCCTAGTCTATGTGACTCAAATCCTGATCCATATTAGGTCTTCTGGTTGTCCTTATTAGAGCTCTGCACATATTATGATTGAGAATTTAGGGTGTAGTCTCAGCCCCACTGTGTTCAGGGAGTAAACTAATCCTCTCATAGAACCGTGTATAATACCAGTGAGTGAGTGAAAAATCATAACATTTCCCAGACATCTCACCATGCCAGACAAGGTGAGAGAACACAGGAGCTGAACCCAGGCGCCCTACTCCTTGCTATCATGCCTTCCATTAAACAGATTGCCTGGCGTTTCTGAAGCCATTTCACCTGGTCCAGAAACTAAGCTTACCGATGGTTATTATCTCCAGGTTGGAAGATGCCCTGAGATTTGTACAAAGGTGGACCTGTGCTGTGGAAATTCAGTCTCTGGGGACCCAGTGGGAGTTGAGCTTGAGCTAGCCTTTGGTAGGAACTCTGAGAAGGAAATGGCAATCCACTCCAGTATTCTTGCCTGGAAAATCCCATGGACAGAGGAGCCTGTCAAGCTACAGTCCACGGGGTCTCAAAGAGTCAGACACCACTGAGCAACTTCACTTTCCCTTTCTTTCTGAGATTTTAATAGGATGGAAAAGGACATGATAAATATGACATCATGAGCAGATCAGGAAGTCAGAAGTTGCAATTCAATGGGGGAAAAAATTTCAGTTCCATCAATGAATTTCTGGCTGATCTGCAAAATGTATAAAATAATCCCTTTGTTCCTTCCCTGTTCTTTCTGAGTATTGTATGGATGTAAAATTACGTGAATTATGTAGATGAGACTTTTAAAAACTAGGAGTCACTGGGAATTCCCTGGGGATCCAGTGGTTAGGACTCAGTGCTCTTACCGCTGAGGGCCTGGGTTCAGTCCCTGGTTGGGAAACTAGAAGCACACAAGCTGAGCAGTGTGGCCAAAAGAAAACCCACCAACCTGGGAGTCACAATGCATTTATGAGACTTGAAATCAGTTATGTGGGTTGTAGCCAGTGTTCTGAAATTTTGAACTAGCAGAGACTGGAGTAAAAATATTGAGGTTTTTGTTTCAGCTATTTATATTTGCAATTGCCAGTGTGAAATGGATTCCTTGCTGTGGGTTGCTGACTGAAAGTTTGAAAATCATCAATACAGATGATAGATGGAGAGGGAGAAGGGAGGCAGTGAGGGGACATGGAGCTCCCAAATATATCCAAACCAGGCCCAAATCTGGGCCAGCCATTCACTGTTTGTATCAGTAAATGATTCCAATACTGGAGTGGGCTCTGCAGGCTTTTTTGACGTTGTGGAGGAAATACAGGTCAAAGGCCAGGACCTGGAGACAGTCTTGTGTCCTATCTTCCCCCAGGGACTCCTGACCCACCAAGAAGGTCTCTTGTATGAGCATGGAGGCTGAAAGCTGGTCAGAACCATGGTGACCTGCCCTCCTCTCTGGGCATCACTGTGCTGTCGTTCATTGTCCGAGGGGCTTGTGGCTGTACCCAGGCCATCCTGGCAGGTGAGGCCAACATAGCCCAGGGGGTGTGGTGTCACAGCCTGTCAGGCCCCAGTGCACACCCATGTCCGCATCTGCTTTTTCTCTCCTGTCATCTTGAGCTGGAGGATTGATCTGAGCCCTTCAGACTAGAACCTTTTATCAGTGTGAAACCCCATAGGCTAGCACATTCACCTCTGCCATGAGAAGCACAAAGACCTTTTCCTCCAATACCAGAAGCCTTAACTCATTCCCTTTCTCTCTGGCTCTGATCTGCCCTCCAGAATTTTGGCGTCTGGACGCGGGGACCACCCTCTGTAACTTGGATCCCCATCTCATTTGAGATGCCCACGGATCTCCCGGGCCCAGTTCCTTCCCACGGCTCAGGGGACAGTGTAGTCTTTTGTCAGATCCTAGGATGCAGTAGGCAGATAAGCCAGGCCAGAGAAGGGGGCGGCTCTTCTGTGTGTATGGCCCATTGTGAAGTGGGTGCTCGCGGAGCTCTGAGGCTCAAAGGAGGGGTAGGCTTTGGGCTGGAAGGTCAAGATTCTTCTCTTACTCGAGGCAGTGGTGGGATGAGTGTCTAAACTGTGCTCTGAACTAGCCCTCTGACCTCAGGCAAGTGAGAGGCCCTTGGACTCTTTGTCTATAAAACAATATAGCCCAGAGAGGTGGTATGGAGAGGGAGGTGGGAAGGGGATTCAGGATTGGGAACTCATGTACACCCGTGGCGGATTCATGTTGATGTATGGCAAAAGCAATACAGTGTTGTAAAGTTAAAAAAACAAACAAAAAAAACCCACACACACACACACACAATATAGCAGAGGTTGAATTGTGTCCCCCCAGAAGATACGTCCCAATCCTAACCCCTGATCCTTGTAAATGCGACCTTACATGGAAATAGGGTCATTGCAGACATAATTAAGGATCTTGAGATGAGGTCATCCAGGATTTAGAGTAGGCCCCCAAACTAATGACGAGTGTTCTTATAAGACACAGAGGTTTAAGCAATTTGAGACACAGAAACACCCAGAGGAGAAGTCCATGAGAAGATGGAGGCAGAGGCCAGAGTGATGCTTCTGCAAGCCCAGGAAAAGCCAGGATTGTCAGCAGCCACAGAAATGGGAGAGAGGCATGGATGCAATTCTCCCTAAGAGCTTTCGGAAGGAGCTAGCCCTGCCAACACCTTGATTTTGGACTTCTGACCTCCAAAACCATGAGAGAATGGGTTTCTGTCATGTTAAGTCACCTTGTTTGTGGTCATTGGTTGTGGCAGCCTCAGGGAACTAAAATAAATGGGACTATTAATCACTCTAATTGTGAAGTTGCTGAGATGATCAAAATGTAAGGGACATAGGAGCTTCCTGCACCACTAGGTGTGAATCAGGCGTGTGGGGCTGCCACCTAGGAGCCCTCTGATGCTGCTGTTTCTCATACACCTGCCCCAGAAGAGACTTCTCTTCCTTCAGCAGAGAGCTCCAGGCTGTAGATTCGTGTAGCTTACCTCTGTCCCTGGGGATTCCAGTATCTTCTTTTCTTATGTTACTTATGTACTTAAATGTTTTAAAATGTGTTTAAAGTTTTAAAATGTTTATTTTTGAATAGGAAAATAATATGTGTACTACAAATACTACAAAAGATTACAAGTGAAAAATAATTCTCCTCCCCTTTTCTGCCCTGTTTCTCCTGCTCCCCTTTCCAGGGGCCCTTTACCCATTTGCTGAGGTCCTTTTGAGCAGTCCTTTCCAATCGAACTTTCTGTGATGATGGAAATATTCTTTCTCTTTGCTAATATAGCAGCTACTGCTAGCCATGTGGAGTTATTAAACACCTGAAATGTGGCTACTATAAGTGATGAGCTGAATTTATAATTTTTGTTTCAGAATGGATAAACAAGGTCCTAATGTATAGTATTATAAATAAGCCCTAATGGGAAAGAATATAGAAAAAGAATGTATGAGTGTGTCTGACCGAGTCACTTTGCTATTCAATAGAAATTAGCACAACATTGTAAATCAACTGTACTTAAATTTTACAAAAGCTTGTTTAATCTTAAGTTGCCATGTGTGACTGGTTGCTATAGAGTTGGGCAGCTCAGTTTTTGAGGTCATTTAGATCCATTTCAGTGAGTAGCTCCCCTCTTGGTTTTATGCAAATATGTTGTCCCTGTGTTGCCTTCTCAGTTTGCAGTTTCCCTCTGAGATGATCTGAATCAGTTCATGGATCAGAGAGCAGTGCTGCTTCATTTTGGGTTAAATGAGGAATCCTATCAGGCTGTTGGGCAGTCCTATGAGGTACCGGGCCAGTCCTCCCCACCCCAGGGACATTTGAGTTGTTTCCCATCCTGTGTTCTTACAGACTGTCCTTCAAGGAAGTGGTGGGAAGGAGCTTGTTGTCTTGCCCTGTCCCCTGCCTTCCTCTCGCTCTGTACTGAAAGTCATCACAAGAGAGGAACTGCTGCAGGGCTTTAGGTCACTGCGCTGAAAGGACAGGAGCCCTCAGTCTGTTTGGGGAGCTCCCTTCCCAGAGCAGCAATTCTGGAATGTTGCAGGAAGGGCAATGGCAGAGGGTGGCCCCAAAGTCGCCTCTGTCAGAGACTTGGGCACCACCTGATCCCCACTGTGCTGTGAACACGTGAGCATCCCAAGGGATGGGTCGGGACTGGCACCCTAGAGCCTGAGAGGCCTGGATTTGACTCTAGACTCTGCCACTTGAACAGCTGCCATGTAGGTACGGCCTAAACCTCCTGAACATATGGACCATTTTGGTGTAAAAGCTCCTTGCATTAACTAGCTCTTTTAATTATGTTAAAACAAAGAAACAAAGAGGAAACATTAGCTCATACAACTGGAATGAAGAGATTAGAGATAGAGTAGAGGTCAGGTATATCTGGGTTCAGGGGTTTCTCTCCATCTCTCGGCTCTTCCCTGTGTCATTTTTAGACACCATCTCCTTGGAGTGGGAAGGTGGCTACTAATGGCCCCAGCAGTAGATCAGACCTTCTGAACAACCCCAGCAGGTAGAGTATTCCCCATTCTCAAAGATGGCAGCATGGAGGAATGGGGAGTGTTATGGGCTGAATTGTATCCTCCCCAAATTCATATGTTCAGGTGCTTACCCGCCCCAACCCCCCCTGCAATAGTACCTCTTAAAATATGACGGTATTTGAGATGGAGGCCTTTGAAGAAGCAGGTAAGATAAAGTGCGGCCATTAGGGTGGGCCCTCATCCACTAGGACTGGTGTCCTTGTAAGAAGAGATTGGGGCACAGACACTTACAGAAGGAAGATGACATGAAGCCGGGGAGAAGATGGCCATCTACAAGCCAAGGAGAGACGCCTCAGCAGAAACCAACCGTGCTGACGCTTTGATCTCTGACTTATAACTTCCGGAATTGTGAGAAAATAGATTTCTGTTGTTTAAGTCACGCAAACCGTGGTACTTGGCTTTGAGCCCAAACAGACTAATACGGGGAGTTACTGTTGCTGACTGGGCTTCCCAGCTGGGAAAGCGGTACAGAGCCCACACCTGCCAGTGCAGGAGATGGGAGAGTGGAGGGCTCAGTCCCAGGGTCGGGAAGACCCCGCTGGGGGAGGGCAAGGCAAGGCACCCCACTCCAGTGTTCTTGCCTGGAGAATCCCAGGGACAGAGGAGCTGGTGGGCTATAGTTCACGGGGTTGCAAGGAGTTGGACACGACTGAAGTGACTTAGCATGCATTGTTGCTGGGTACGGAGTTTACATTTGGAAAGATGGAAAAGTTCTGGAAAATGGATAGTGGTGATGGTTATACAACACTGTCAATGCATTAAATGCCATGAAATTGTGCACTTTTAAGTGGTTAAAATAGTTATTTAAACTTTGTCTATGTTTTACCATGATTAAAGAAAGAAGTCCCAGAGCTCATCCTGATTTGCTGGCTTGGGGCAGATGCCTCTCCCTGAACTAATTGCTGTGCCTGGAGAACGGGACACATTGATTGGCCAGGTGTGGGTCATGTGACCATCCTTTCACCTGAGGGCAGGCCGGTGTTGGGGAGGATTGACACTAGCAGAATCATGTGGGCTGAGAGTGGGAAAGGGTGGTTACCTCAAGGACAATTAGGGTGCTGTTCTCAGAAAAAGAGAGAAGGGGTGTAGCTGGGTAGACACAAGTAATATATAACCACATTAGTCCTGCTCCTGGGGGCAGCTGGCCAGACATGTCCAGAGCTCCTCAGCAGGGACCCCAGGTTTGACAGATTTGCCTCTACTTCAAGCACGTAAGTCTTATCCCTCTGTTGAACTGGTCCAACAGACAGTGCGGCTCCATGATCAAACACTTGAATTTGGACCCAGACTGCCTGATTCAAATTCTTTGTCCCTTACCAACTCCATGACCTCCTGTTGCTTCAGTTTTTCATTCTATGAAGTGGGGTTTCTAATAGTCCCTACCTCATGGAATCATGCAGGACTGAATGAGCTTGTAAAGAGTTTGTAACAGGGCCTGGCACTGCTTCCTGAAAGTGAGTTGGTGCTTAGGGACCCAGATCCCTTACCCCCAAGCCAGGCCAGATCCACTGTGTGCAGCCTCTTACCTTCCTGATTTTCACCGATGTCAGTCAGGGCTGAAAGATAGGGAGAAGACGATTCAGAGTTGGCAGTTGGCTGGGAATATTCTAGAGGGAAACAACAGAGGCCTGGCAGACTTTCTTGGCATGTTCTTCTGGGACGTGGTGAGAAAATGCTAGTGACAGAGCCCAGAAGTAGGGAACTGGAAAGGAAAAGAAAACCTGCGGCCCATGAACTCTTGTCAGCCACTAATGGCGTATGAAAGACCTCGTCGTGCCAAACATGGAGCTCCATACAGTTTGCACTGGTTTTTAACTGGGCTCAACCTGCCCTAGAGAGTATTAGGAACTTTTCAGAAAAATAGTTAATAGTTTTCATTTCCTTTTTGTGCCTTTTTGTGTCCTTGCATAATATCCCACGGGTATGGCATGTGGTTTCCAAATGACAGGCACTGCACTTGCAGTGTAGGTTTCCAGAAATTAATAAGCAGATTAATCAGAGTTAGAAATTGGCTGGTCTGTGAAAATGTTTGGAAGTTTGAGCAGAGGAATGAAACTGCTTAGGAGAGCATGAAGTTCAATGGGGAAGTGATACAAAACCTGATACTTTCTATGGCAAATGTCACATAGCAGAGCATAAATGGTCAGAGGTACTCTGTTCAGCCTGTTTACTGTGTTAGTTGGCTTAGGAACTTGCTTCTTGTACTTTGAAGCAAAAAGTTGCTATCCCCTTTGAGTTATTTCTTATTTGTAGAATTTTTAAAATGATGCTTTTTTTCAACTTGTTAAATCTTCATTGACTTGTGTTTATGGTAAAACTAAGTAGCTTAATGGCAGTTTATCCCACTATTCACACCGTACAAAGTTGAAGAAGATAATTTGTGTGTCTGATTTTTTTTTTCCTGCCAGAATTCCCTGGAGAATTCCTTCATTTGTTTGTTCATTCATCTCCCTCTACCCCCAATTTTGTATTTGTCCTATGGGTGGTATTGACTGAGATTTTTAGAGGACTTGCAGACCCAGTTGTTAGAGGGGAAAAGTCCCAGAGAAATTAAAAGAAGGGAGAGATCACCTCAGATTAAGGAGGCCTGGGGGAGAGATGACAGTTGGGCAGGGTTTTGAAGACTTGCTGGCATCTTAGCCATCTAGGACTGGGGACACATTCCACAAGGTCTGGCAGCCTGAGCAGAGGCAGAGGGGAGCTCTGGGAGTGTCAGGAACTCTGTTTGGTTGAAGGGTGGTGAGGGTGGGTCTTGATAATGGAGGAATGTGGGCTTCGTTCAATGGGAGACGGTTGAAGGTGTGTCAGTAGAGTCCAGCTTTAAGAGGAGGACTATAGAAACAGCATGGTGGATGAACTGGATCGCATCACCCACCGAGAGGGTGCTCAGGATGAGGCTGGTCTTGTCTTGCTGCCCAACACATCCCCTGAGCCTAGAACAGTCCTGGAGTATGAAAGAGGGATGACAAATATCTGCTGAATGGCTCCCCTGGAGGAGAGGTCATGGAAACTTGAATGAGGGCCCCGAGAGTTGATGGCAGGGAACAGCTGTGAGAGGCACTGGGCCGTGGGGGTGGACAGAGCTCACAAACAGGATGGATGGGCACTGGAGGGAACAAAGATACCCGAAGCTTCAAGCCCGGGGGAGGAGATATCCTGAACAGAAACAGGAAATCCCCAAAGAGGGATTTAGAAGGGAAGATGATAACCATAGTTTTAGACAGTGATCTTATGAAACCAATTTGTAGACCCACTGATCGATGGAAGAAAATAATTAGAGGTCTTCTCTTAAGGCATTGTCTAGCCACTCTGAACCTATAATTATAAAATATACTGTGTCCTATAAATAAAGGTCTTGAGGCTTAGCCATGTGTTGACCATTGGGATTTGAAGATTTTCTGTGACCACTAGAGGGAGCCCACTATATTCATTAAATTCTATAGAAATCTAATAGGATTTTTTAAAAGGATAATTAATGTTTAAAAAAATATATTAGAAAGTACACAAAACTCAAACCAAAGACAGTGAAATACAAAGTTAACCTTTCACTTTGGTGTTTTTTTCCTACTAAACGGAAGATCATTGAGAATTATCCAGACTCCAGAACTGAGTGATGTGTTGTTGATTTCAAGTGATGTTGATTATGTAAGTGGTAAAATAGCCACTAGCAAACATATTCCTAAAATAGTTGTCCCATTCGACCAACATTTATTGAACACGTCTTGTTTAAACCCAGTAGAGACTTGCTGAAGCCGTGGGAAGACGAGCCTGCAAGTGTCTTGGCCATCTTGGCCAACTCCATGCCAACTGCTGGATGACAGGTGCAACTCTTCACTCTGTGAGGTGTCATATAACTTTGTACACTGGGATTATTAAATGTCTCACATATCAAGAGCTACGCACATGGTGGGACTGCCTTTTCCCAGGGGTGAGTTCAATGCAGTCCTAATGCTCCGTTTCTTAGTTCTCTTCTTATGCCAAAGTATATTCCACATGGACTGAAGACTTAACTGTGAAAAAGAAAACCATGGAGAGCAAGACAAAAATACAGTGGGTCACTGGTAAAAACTGTGAAGTGGAACTAGACTTTATAAGCACGGTACTGAGGTCAGAAACCACAAAGCAGCAGTTTTCAGCCAGGGATGACTTAGCCTTTGGAGGATTTTGACAATGTTTAGAGACATTTTTTTATTTGTCTCAACTTAAAGGGTGCTACTGGCATCTAGTGGGTAGAGGACAGGAAGGCTGCTAAACATTCTACAATGTACTAGAGAGCCCCCAACACAAAGAATTATCCCACCCAAATGTCAGTGGTTCCAATGTTGAAAAATTCTGCTATAGAATAAATGCTTTCTTAAACGTTTTAAGCTTAAAAGCTTAAATTTTCTGTCTAGAAAGAAGATTTCACCTTAAAGTTTAAAAATAAATGGTAAGCTGAAAAAAAAGTCAGCGTCTGTAGCAAGCACATTGCTAATATTCATGAGCTATAAAGCGCTTTTGCAAAAGAATAAGGAAAAGCCAAGTATCTTAGTGGAAAAATGGACAAAGGATATGAGTAGGGAGTTCCTAGTAGGAAAATTACAAATGCTGGCACTTTCCTTTAGTGAATGCTTCTGGAGAACGTATTCTGCTCTGGGCCCTGGAAAAGATGGTCCACATCATGAATAATTGAGGAAATATATAGTAAAATGAGATGTTAGTTTTCACTGATCAGATTGATAATGTTTATTTGTTTCACTCTTTCTGGAGGGCAGTTTGGCATATAAACAGCATTTTTAAAAGCACAAACTTTTCCCAAGCATTTCCACTTCTAGTTTCAGGATATAAACTGACCACTGTGCACAGGTGGCAGTGATGTTTATCAGAGCATCACTTATGGTAGCAAAAACGTGGAGAATAACATTCATAGCCCTTTATAGGAGAAAGATACCCACGATATTTCAAGAATGGGGAGAAAACTGATAATAATATCACAGTGTGAACAGTGATGATCACTGAGTGATTAGATTTGAGCATCTGTTACCAGCATAATCAGAAACAAAAAGCAAAACAGCTGAAAGGTATACATTCAAAAAGCAAAAACAGAGTTTGTTTCTAGCCCTGGGCTAGTCACAGGCCTGTCCAAATGTGTTACTGGGTCACACCCATCCTGCCTACCTCATCCTGTGCTGCGGTTGTCTCCTCGACCCAGGGATTGAACTCAGGTCTCCTGCATTGCGGGCAGATTCTTACCAGCTGAGCCACCAGGGAAGCCTAAGAATACTGGAGTGGGTAGCCTATCCCTTCTCTAGTGGATCTTCCCGACCCAGGACTTGAACTGAGGTCTCCTGCATTGCAGGCAGATTCTTTACCGGTTGAGCTACCAGGGAAGCCCCCTGGGAAAACAGCCCCTGCCTTATTTAATGTCCATGGTCCACACAGCAAGATACCTGGAATATCACAGGTGCGCCAGAGGTGTTTGTATTTAATAAATATTGTATTACTAAAGGATCTGTTAAAGTGGAAAAGTGGGCATAGACACTGGTTAATATAGACATCCATGGGGAGTGATGGACAGTTCATCTTCTGGTGTAAAACAGACTTGGAGTTGCATCCTGAATCTGCCATTTAGTGCTAAATGACCTTGGGCATGTTATTTAACCTCTTTATGGTGGCTCAGAGGTTAAAGCGTCTGCCTCCAATGCGGGAGACCAAGTTACCAGCATAATCAGAAACAAAAAGCAAAACAGCTGAAAGGTATACATTCAAAAAGCAAAAACAGAGTTTGTTTCTAGCCCTGGGCTAGTCACAGGCCTGTCCAAATGTGTTACTGGGTCACACCCATCCTGCCTACCTCATCCTGTGCTGCGGTTGTCTCCTCGACCCAGGGATTGAACTCAGGTCTCCTGCATTGCGGGCAGATTCTTACCAGCTGAGCCACCAGGGAAGCCTAAGAATACTGGAGTGGGTAGCCTATCCCTTCTCTAGTGGATCTTCCCGACCCAGGACTTGAACTGAGGTCTCCTGCATTGCAGGCAGATTCTTTACCGGTTGAGCTACCAGGGAAGCCCCCTGGGAAAACAGCCCCTGCCTTATTTAATGTCCATGGTCCACACAGCAAGATACCTGGAATATCACAGGTGCGCCAGAGGTGTTTGTATTTAATAAATATTGTATTACTAAAGGATCTGTTAAAGTGGAAAAGTGGGCATAGACACTGGTTAATATAGACATCCATGGGGAGTGATGGACAGTTCATCTTCTGGTGTAAAACAGACTTGGAGTTGCGTCCTGAATCTGCCATTTAGTGCTAAATGACCTTGGGCATGTTATTTAACCTCTTTATGGTGGCTCAGAGGTTAAAGCGTCTGCCTCCAATGCGGGAGACCAGGGTTCGATCCCTGAGTCGGGAAGATCCCCTGGAGAAGGAAATGGCAATCCACTCCAGTATTCTTGCCTGGAGAATCCCATGGATGGAGAAGCCTAGTAGGTTACAGTCCACGGGGTCGCAAAGAGTCGGACACGACTGAGCGACTTCACCTCACCTCACCTCACCTCATGCTTCAATTAGCCACTCTTTCATATTGATACCATAATCCTAAACTTAGAAGGTAGTTATTTGTTATTTTATTTATTCTTCATTCAAATGTACTGACCATGTTAGATTTTGAGGACACAGTGGTGAACAAGACAAAGTCTGTACCACATAAAATTTACATTCCAAGTGTCATGGATGGGGTGGAGGAGACAGACAAATAAAACAGATAAACTTACAGATAAATGAGATAATTCTGAATTGTGATGAGAGCTATGGAGGCATGGACCAGGTGCTTTAGTAGAGGGTGCAGGTGGGTGCCGGTGTTGAGATTTTCTACTTTAGAAAGAGAAGTCAGGGAGGCCTCTCTGAGGAGGGAATATTGATGGCAAGATCTGCATAAGGAGAAGCCAGGCATCCTAAGATATCCCGAGGCCCTAAGAACAGTGATTTGGTTCTTAGGTAGCCAAAAGTTTGGGGTCTCTTCTGGGGGTAGGGAGGGGTCAGTGTTTGAAGCAGGCAGGGATGGGCATGAAGAGTAATGCAGCAGATGTGTCTGACCCTCTTGGCCACAGCAAGTGTATATTTCATCCAAAAAGCAGTGGGAAATCATTGCTGGGTTGAAATACTGGTGACCTTGTCCAGTTTATGTTTTGAAAAGCTCAGGCTGATACAGAAGGGAGAATGTCTTAGAGGCGTGCCTGAGAGGAAAGTAGGAGCAGAGGAAGTGGGTAAACTACAGGGAAATTATTGCAATTGTCCAGATCAGATGAGGGCATGGTGGTGGTGATGGAAAGACACAGATGGAGTTGGTGTGGATTTGGGAGACTACACTGACAGGACTTAGAGGTGGACTGAGTAAGGGGGAGTGATTGGATGACTCCTAGCTTTTGGATGACACCCACAATTTTGGGGCAACTCAGTGGTATCATTTGCTTTAAAAGGGGTGAACAGAATGAGGACTCTGTTCAGATCTGTCCATTTCGATGTGACTAGTGAACATCTTAGAGGAGATACACAGCTCGGATTAAATGACACAGCAAAGGTGGAGGCAGCAGCACAGGGCCTCACTTTGAGTGGGCCGTGTGTCACAGTGTGTTGACTCTGAACACACATGTATTCATGTGAAGATGGCCTGGGCTGCAGTGTTGTCTTAGCCTGAAGTCTGGAAGATGTCTTTGTTCCTTACTGTATTAGTCAGGGTTCTCCTAGGAAACAGAACCAATAGGATATGTATGTCTATCTATCTGTTTACTGGCCTGCCTACCTACCTACCTATGTAAAGAGACTTGGTTTTTTTAATTATTTTTAATTGAAGGATAATTGCTTTACAATATTATGTTGGTTTCTGCCATACAACAATGTAAATCAGCCATAGGTATACATATGCCCCCTCCCTCTTGACCCTTCCTCCCAACTCCAAGCCCTTCTCACCCATCTAGGTTGTAACAGAGCCCTGGTTTGAGTTCCCTGAGTCATACACCAAATTCCCATTGGCTATCTGTTTTATATAGTGTAGTGTATATGTTTCTATGCGCCTCTTTCCATTCGTCCCACCTCTGCTTCCTCCCTGCAGCCCGTGTTCACGAGTCTGTTCTCTGCGTCTGCAGAGAGACTTGTTTTAAGTAACTGGTTTATACGATCATAGAGGTTGGCAAGTCCAACATCTCTAGGATAAGTTAGCAAGCTGGAGGCTCAGGAGATGTTCCAGTTAGAATCCTAAGGATGCTCTCTTCTTTGAGAATTCTCTTTTTGTTCTATTCAGACCTTCAACTGGTCGAATGAGGCCCACTCACATTATGGAGGGCAATCTGCTTTACTCTAAGTCCACTTGTTTGAATGTTTATCTCATCCAAAACTATCCTCATGGAGAAACGCCCAGAATAGTGTTTGGTCACATATCTAGGCACTGTGCCTTCTTCCTCTTCTCTCTCTAGCCCATCAGTTCACTTCTTCTGCTTCCCATGCATTTAGGATCCAGTATGCCTTCCGTCTCTTCCCTGGTAGCGTGGACGGTAACGTGTCTGCCTGCAGTGCGGGAGACCCGGGTTCGATCCCTGGGTCGGGAAGATCCCCTGGAGAGGGAAATGGCAACCCACTCCAGTATTCAGGCCTGGAGAATCCCAGGGACAGAGGAGCCTGGTGTGCTGTCGCAAAGAGTCGGACAGGACTGAGCGACTTCTCTGCGCTTCACTCTCTTCATATTTGTCAGTCTGACTCTTCCCTCTCTAGACCCATCTCTCAAGTTGTGTCACCTTCCTAAGCCTATGGAACTTGTCTCTCAATCATGCCATCCACTTGGAGCCTGCATGTCATTCCTTTGCTGGAAATGTCTCCCCTCCTAGCTTTTTACTGGAAGAATCCATATTCATTCCTCATGGACCAGCTTTGATCTTCTCTCTTCTGGGAACCTTCTTCATCTTCTAAGCAGAATTAATTGCCCCCTCCTCTGTGATCTGACTGTACTCTGGGGACCCCCTCAAACAATTCCATATTGTAGTTGGGGTCGCTTCACTTACCTGTCACCACTGCTGCCCCAGCCTGTGAAGCTCTAAAAGGCAGGTGTTATATTCCATCTTCCCCTCACTCCTGCTACCCCCAGGATCATAACAGATCTTCCACTGAGTGTTAGATGGGGGTGGGGGAGGGGAGGAAGGCCAAACGCTGCTTTTACTATGGGAACACACAGAATTCAGCTCATCTTATTAATACAGTTAGGTGATTTGTGGAGTGACAGTGACAAGTCTGTTAGAAAACTGTTACAGAGAAGGGGTAATAAAAATCTATAAATAAAGCTGCCGCAGCCAACATATTCCTTCTTGAATTCCTCACTGTCCAGGAACCAGGCGATCCTTAAGGGCAGCTTCTCAATGCCTGTAGGGAAGCCCATTGATGGGATGTCCACCCCCTTCTTATTTTTAGACTTTATCCTGACTCTCTTTCAGTTTTTCTCATACTTTCACCACGTGACTTTTTTTCTTGCTTATCTTAGACTTAACTCTAGCCAGGGTGCTCTGCTGAGTTCTGAGTTGGCCCCAGGGGCCAACTGATGATTAAAATTATTTGCATTTTGGTTGGGTGCTGGCCAGTGTCCCTTACACCTGAGTCAGATCCGGTCCTGCCAGCTTGCCTTGGATACTTGCCTTTCTGTGTCAGAAATCTATTCCTTACAGGGAAAGAGTTTGAGAATCTCCCTGAGAAGCCTTCTTAACCATTTGCAGCTAACGTTTCTTGTACATTCTGTTCCAATCCCCAGGTTGCCTAAATAGAGCAAGCTTTGGAAACTGTGTAGACTCAGGCATTCCCAGCCTCCTCCCGAGGTTGGAAGGCCTAGCCTCTGAACATGTATGTCCCCCTGGATTTCTTCTCTGTCCTTTGGCCACTGAGCTTATCCCCTTTCCCTCTTGTGGCTTCACCTAGCTTGGAACCCACCCCCTACCACCGACCCCCACGTACCATCCTAAAGCTCGGACATACACAGCCTTCCGGAGGTAACGCAGGCATGCTCTGCCATGAGCCTGGCACCAGTTGGCCTCAGCTCGCCTTCTGTCCTGGTGGGGCTGATTGAAGTGGGTGGCATGGACAGAAAGGACTGCCCTTGCTGAACTGTACAGACAGGATTAGCTGTGGCTAAGACACATGGAAATGCCCCTCTTTCCCTGGTCTCTTAGTTCGGCTTGCTCTGTCCCCCTCTGCTGCTTGCATCATCATTTCTGCCCCTCTATAAACTTGTCTCGGGGGCTGGGCCCTGGGGTGAGCCCCCAGGCCTGACCGACCATGGGAGAGGCAGCTTCGGAGGGTAAATAACCAGACTTGCAGGGTGTGCGCTGTTCTGGGGACTAGAGATGGGGGAAGGAGGCTGGATGGGTGGTGAATGAGATCGTGTTCTCTGATCAGTAGCAACAGAAATCAACACAAACAGATTTAGATCCAAAAATAAAGTATAGGAAGAAGTGCAGGAGCTCACAGAAATGAAATGTATGCTGAGGAAGGAGACTGGGAAAAGACAGGCTGCAGGGCAGCTCTGGGAATCCAGCCAGTGGGAGCAGAGGGGCAGTACCCTGGGGAGTAAGAGGTGTCTTGCATGTGTCTGTATCAACTGTTTTTTTGATGTATCACTCTGCCTGAGGTTCAGGGTCTCACAATAGAGAGCCCTCCTGGGCAGCCTTGACTCCTGTGTCCAGCCCTCTACCTGGGGCTTCCAGATCAGGGCTGAGAGGTAAGAGCA
The DNA here is from genome assembly GCA_006410675.1 of Oreotragus oreotragus. Lineage (NCBI taxonomy): Eukaryota > Metazoa > Chordata > Mammalia > Artiodactyla > Bovidae > Oreotragus > Oreotragus oreotragus. The sequence continues at coordinate 45,455 of SJYX01010710.1, forward strand.
CCTCCCCAACAGGTGCCCGGGTGCTGCACAGCGTAGGGGAGGGGAGTCTGGGCTTGATACAGGTAGACTTGCCCAATGGCTCTGTGAACTCAGGTAAGTGATCTGATTCTTTCAACTCTCCATCTCCTTGTGTGTGAGATGGGAAAATATTATGTACCTCGGGGTTTGTGCTGAGGATATACCGAGACAAGTTTATGTGGAAGGGTTTGGCATACCCTAGGCATCTCGTAATGTCTGTTCATTTATCCCTAGGGAAAGTGGTCTGTGGTCCCCAGGGGCTAAGAGTCAGACACAGACCATTATTACAGGGCAGGGGGTACTTAGTAAAGAAAGCCAGCTCTTTCCTTTTGTTGTTTCCTCCACAGAAAAGAAGGACATTTTTGCTTAGATTCTTGGTTCATTTAGTGTCAGAGTCCTCCAGCAAACCTTCTGCTTGAAGATGAAGGAAGAACAACTCCTGGCTCCTTCAGGGGCCCTTGTACTTGGGATCCTTCTGTTGCCCTATAGATTGTCAGCAGGCGTCTTGGTAAAGCCTTTTTCTCTCGGATGGCCCTGAGGTCTCCTTCCTGATCCACCAAAGCCTCTTCTTCCCTGCTCCACTGTTCTTTTTCATTTTTGTTTAGTCCTGCTTTTAGAAATAGGATGAAGGCAGCCAAGCTGCCTTCCTCACAAGGTCGGGGTTTTCGCGACATGATCAAGCTTGCGGTGCCTGTCGTCTGGTCGTTTCTTTAGAAGTAGCCTGTGTGACTCACTAGCAGGGGAGCACGGGAAGGGGTTCAAAGCACTGGAGGCTGAGGCTCTGGAGGAAATGGGGACTCTAAGGAGCAGCCCAGACAACAAAAGATTGTGTTGAGGAAGGGCCGGCTCCCCCATTGGAAGTGCACACTCCTCCCGTCGTGGAGCATTGTGCAAGATGTACTTTTAAAATGCAGAGATGAGACCATATGTATCCCTGGGTGGGTGGGGGCAGTGGATGACCTGTAGGCAAAGCAGAGAATGGGTTGTACCACCCTCAGAGGACTGGACGGTGACTTTACCCCGGGTGTCATCCCCATCCTTGGCACTGCCTGCCCCACAGGTTGGGGTAAAGACAGACTGTGTTGGTCCAAGTGCTTGCAGAAGGGTCAGCTGTGCCTGGAAGCAGCGGATTTATTAGCTATGACCGTGGGCTCACAGTGCCCTGTGGCAAGGGGGCGTGATCTGGCCATGGATCTCGGTACTTTCTCTCTGTGTGTGGAAGGGTGGGAGGCTCTAAGAGGACAGGGGACTGCCTCTGAGAAAGGCCAGGAGCAGCTGCCCAAGAGTGACCTCCCCCTCCCCTACATGACCCCCAAGGCAGAACTTGGGCTTAATGTCTATGAGGTCAAGGTAGTGCCTTCAGGCCGCCCCGTGCCTGTTTGCTCCCTAAAGTGCACGCCCTCTCCTCTTGCCCCCTCCCGCCACCCCTTTGGGATCCAGGAGCTCCATCAGGAGCTGGAGGTGGTCTGTGAGGGTCTAGTTCTGCTACCTTGGACATTCACCCTTCATTGCTGGGGATGGTGTGTGAAAAAGAGCAGGAAGGTATATATGTGGAGAGGGTGGGGGCGCAGGGGTGAGGTGATAAACTCAGGAGGGAGGCGGTAGGGAAAGCAGGGTAGATTTGAGGGAGAGAAGGGTAAGGGAGTGGTGGAGAGGTGGAAAAGCAATGCGTGAACCCTGGTGTACCTGCCCGGTGTCTGTGGGGCAGGGACTCTTGAGCCCCCAGGGCTGGCTGTGGGAAGGTTCCAGACCCTCTAGCCAGAATCCTCTGAGGGACAACTCAGTTGGTCCCAGGTCCTTTCTAGGATTATTGAGAAAGGCTTATTTTCAACCTAGAACATACCATTTTCTTCTTCCTGAAGGTCCCCACTTCCCTACAGAGGCCCCCTTCTAGGCTTCTTTTATTTTTAAAACATTATTATTATACAAGCAGGCTACTTTCTTAAAACTGTCTTATTGTCTCCCTCCCCAAGAAAAGTCTCTCTTGTACCCCCACCTCACTACCCTATCCAGTCCCAAGCCCTAGATGTATATGTTTGACCAGTTTAGTTTGCCTTCTGCAGACCTTTTTCTGTGCTTCAACAAATAACATACGTTTAAATTCTTACAGAAATAAAATAACATGAGGTATTCTGTAAATTCGCATTATAAGGGTACCATTCCCTATTGGTCCAACCTGAATGGGCTCCAGAGGTCCACAGACCGCTCTTCATGGAGACCCATTCAAACAAACGCCAGAACGAGACTCGGGGTGCCTGCCGTGGCTCTCAGCCCACTCCTTCTGCCCGTCCCCTGAGCTCTGATCTTTTGTGTCCCCACCCTCTGCCTTCCTGGCCTTTTTCCACATTTCCTTTCACACCAATTGTTTTCGCTCTTTCCTGTGTAGAAGTCTCTCTGTGTGTTTCCCGCTGCTCCTGGCCTTTCTGTTGCTTCTCCTGGTCAGTTCATCTGAAGCTATGCTCACAATCGGGCAAGCGCAGGAGCTTCTGCAGAAGGTGCTAGAAAGGCAATGAATCCGCTCACATTTAATAATTGTGTCCTGCAACCATTAAGAGCTTTTGCCACTATAGCATCAACATGTCTGTACGTCTGGTGTCTGCCTCATTATTTGTTTTAACTTTTTGTCAAATAGAAGTTACTACAGGCACGAGCACAGAGCCTAAGTCTGGAGCCTGATGAATTTCCACAGCCAAAGCACATCTGTGTCCAGATCCACAAACATGACCTGTTCTCCAGACACCCCCAGCTACCTGTTTCTCACATAACAGACTAGCTTTGCCTGCTTTTGAATTTTATGTGGATAGAATCACACACTGTAGACTATTCTGTGTCTTTAGTTGAGGGTTATGAGGTTTATCTACGTTGCTGCATGTAGCGGTGGATTGCTCGTTTATTTATTCATTGTATTATTGTTGGGCATTTGGGTTTGTTTCCAGTTTGGGGTGATTATGAACAGTGCTGTTTTGAGCAATTGTGTATGTCTTTTGAGGAACATATGTATGCATTTCTGTTGCATTTATATCTTATAGTGGCATCACTGGGCATAAAGTATACAGATGTTAGATTTTAGTAACTAGTTCCACGTCATTTTCCAAAGAAGGCGATACTTCTGCCAAGCGTGTATGAGAATTCCAGAATTCCAGGTGAGCAACTGAACAGCAACAACCACTGCATCCTCGCCAACACTTGGCATTTTCTGTTTTGTTTCAGCCATCCTGGTGGCGCTGCATGTCTGGGTCTGAACTGCCTTTTCTATTCCATTATCCTATTTGTCTCTCCCGGAGTGATTATCACCTTATTTTAATTACCAGAGCTTCGCTGTTGTATCAGGTGGTATTTTGTGCAGAACTGCCTTTGCTGATTTTGTTCAGTTGCTAAGTCGTGTCTCACTCTTTGTGACCCCATGGACTGTATCACGCCAGGCCACCCTGTCCTTCACTATCTCCCAGAGTTTGCTCAAACTCATGTCCATTGAATCAGTGATGCCATCCAGTCATCTCATCCTCTGTTGTCCCCTTCTCCTTTTGCCTTCAATCTTTCCCAACATCGGGGTCTTTTCCAATGAGTCAGCTCTTTGCATCAGGTGACCAAAGTATTGGAGCTTCAACTTCAGCATTTGTTATTTTTAGGCCTTTGCATTTTCATACAAGTTTTACAACCTGTTTGCAGCTTTGTATTAAAACAATGACAGTAAAACCCCCAACCCTGCTGTAGCTTTGAATGAGATTCATTGAATCTTGATAATAATTTAGAAAGAAATGACATCTTCACAATACCAAGGCCTTCAATTTATGAACATGGTGTATTGTTCTGTGTATTTGGTCTTTAATTTTATTTGACAGTATTTTCAAGTTTTTAGTGTAGAGGTCTTATACATATTGTATTATCTTCATTCCTAGAAATTTAATGGTTTTTCTAGATGCTATTTAAAAAATAATATTTTAAAATTTGCTTTTCATGTTCCTTTGTTTTCAGTGTTCTTGCCACTTCAGTTTTTAACTCTAATAATTTAATACTCTTTTAGGTTTTCTGTGTATTTTCTATTATGTCATCAATAAGTAGAATTTTATTTTTTTCCTATTCTTATATCTTTATTTACTTGACTCTTTGCTTTGGCTAGGACCTTCAGTGTGCTGAAGAGAATTATTACCAATTCCATTGCAGGCATCCTGGTTTTATAACTGAAGTCAGAAGAAGCATTAAATATGACCATTGCTTTAAGTTTTTGTAGATATTGATCAAATCAAAGAAATTCTCTTCTTAGTTTGCTGAGAGGTTATTTTTTAAAGGTTATGATTGGATATTAAGACTTGTCAAGTGGTATTTCTATATTCAGGAGACGATTTATGATATTTTCTCTCTATATTCTGTCAAAACACTGAATTACAGTGATTGATTTTAAAATGTTGACTACCTTTGCATTCCCAGAATAAACCCCACTTAGATGGGCTCTATTATTTTAATATGTTGCTGGATTCAACATTTCGTTTAGAGATTTTTGCATCTGTCTTCATAGAGAGATGGTCTGTGATTTTCCTTTCAGGTTGTCAGGTTTGGCTATCAAGGTTATGCTGGTCTCATAAAATGAGTTAGGAAATGTTACCGTATTACCTGAAAGAGTTTGTGTAAGATTTACTGTTGCTTCTCTTTTCAGTGTTTAGAAGAAATTACTAGTGAAAAATCCAGACCTAGGATTTTCTTTAGGTTTTAAATAATTTAATTAAGTTGTTTTAATAGCTATAGGACTCTGCTTTATTTTTTTAAAAGAACATACTTTATAAAAAATATTTACTTATTTCTTTGGCTGCATTGGATCTTAGTTGTGGCACAAGGATCTTTGTTGTGTCAGCTAGGCTCAATAGTTGTGGTGTGTGGGCTTAGTTGTTCCTGTGGCATGTGGGATCTTAGTTCCCCAACCAGGGATCAAACCTGCATCCCCTGCATATCAAGGGAGATTCGTAACCACTGGACCACCAGGGAAATCCTCTGCTTCATTTTTAATAACAAGTTTATTAAGATATAATCTATATATTGTATGATTTGTGTATTTAAAGTGTACAGTTCAGTGATCTTTTTAGTATATGCACAGAATTGTGCAAATACCACTGCAATCATTTTTAGAATCATTCTTGGAGCATTGCTCCACTTGGAAATCCAGTTGCCTTTAGCCATCATGTTCTAATCCCTCTATCACTCCCAGCCCCTGGCAACCTCTCATCTACTTACTCTCTCTCTCTATTTGCCTATTTTAGGCATTTCACATAAATGTGGCCTTTTGTGTCTGGCTTCTTTCACTTTGCATAATGACTTCCAGGTTTATCCAGTGGCATGTGTCAGTACTGTGTTACTTTTTATGGCTGAGTAATACTCCATTGTATGGATATACAGCATTTTGTTTATCCATTCATCCACCAATGGACTTTGGATTGCCACTGTTTGGCTATTGTGAATAAAACTGGTATGAACATTTGTGAACAAAATTTTGTGGGTACATATGTTTTCGTTTCTCTTGGTTATATACTGAGGAGTGGAACTGGTGACTCATGTGCTTCATTATATTTTATTGCTAAACCATAATATGGAGATACCAAAGTATATTTAGCAACTACATTACTGATGGTCATTTAGATGTTTTCATTTTTGCTGTTAATCAGTGCTTCAGGCAATGTTACTCAAAATGTGGTTTGTGGATGGGTGCCAGCCTTTGAAATGTTTGTTACAGATCTGTAACAAGATTTGGATAGAAACTGAGAATGTTTGGAAACTTTTATTGTTTTTTAACCAGTAATTTATGTCTGTTGAATCTAAAAATGTAAAAAACGGCCAATACTTTAATGGGTTTGGTTTTTAAATTTTTATTTTGTACATCATTTTATTGCATTTCACAAAAGTATTCAGTCAGTTCAGTCACTCAGTCATGTCCAACTCTTTGTGACCCCATATACTCAACACACCAGGCCTCTATGTCCATCACCAACTCCCAGAGGTTACTCAAACTCATGTCCATTGAGTCGGTGATGCCATCCAACCATCTCATCCTCTGTTGTCCCCTTCTCCTCCCTCCTTCAATCTTTCCCAGCATCAAGGTCTTTTCAGATGAGTCAGTTCTTCCCATCAGGTAGCCAAAGTATTGGAATTTCAGCGTCAGCATCAGTCCTTCCACTGAATATTCAGGACTGATTTTTGTTTAGGATGGACTGGTTGGATCTCCTTGCTGTCCAAGGGACTCTCAAGTCTTCTCCAACACTACAATTCAAAAGCATCAGTTCTTCATTGCTCAGCTTTCTTTATAGTCCAACTCACATCCATACATGACTACTGGAAAGGCAATAGCTTTCACTAGACAGACCTTTGTTGGCAAAGTAATGTCTCTGCTTTCTAATATGCTATCTAGGTTGGTCATAACTTTTCTTCCAAGAAGCAAGTGTCTTTTAATTTCATGGCTGCAGTCACCATCTTCAATGTTGGAGCATAAAAAAAAAAAAAAAATAGTCTGTCACTGTTTCCACTGTTCCTCTATCTATTTGCCATGAAGTGATGGGACCAGATGCCATGATCTTAGCTTTCTGAATGTTGAGTTTTAAGCCAACCTTTTCACTCTCCTCTTTCACTTTCATCAAGAAGCTCTTTAGTTCTTCACTAAGAGTTCTTCACTCTTACTTCTTCACTTAAAGTTCTACACTTTCTGCCATAAGGGTGGTATCATTTGCATATCTGAGGTTATTGATATTTCTCCCGGCAATCTTGATTCCAGCTTGTGCTTCATCCAGCCCAGCATTTCTCATGATGTACTCTGCCTGTAAGTTAAATAAGCAGGGTGACAATATACAGTCTTGACGTACTCCTTTCCCTATTTGGAACCAGTCTGTTGTTCCATTTCCAATTCCAACTGTTGCTTCCTGACCTGCATATAGATTTCTCAAGAAGCAGGTCAGATGGTCTGGTATTCCCATCTCTTGAAGAATTTTCGACAGTTTGTTGTGATCCATACAGTCAAATGCTTTGACATAGTCAATAAAGCAGAAGTAGATTTTTTTCTGGAACTCTCTTGCTTTTTTCGATGATCCAGCGGATGTTGGCAATTTGATCTCTGANCTGTTGCTTCCTGACCTGCATATAGATTTCTCAAGAAGCAGGTCAGATGGTCTGGTATTCCCATCTCTTGAAGAATTTTCGACAGTTTGTTGTGATCCATAGAGTCAAATGCTTTGACATAGTCAATAAAGCAGAAGTAGATTTTTTTCTGGAACTCTCTTGCTTTTTTCGATGATCCAGCGGATGTTGGCAATTTGATCTCTGATTCCTCTCCCTTTTCTAAATCCAGCTCGAACATCTGGAATTTTATGGTTCATGTACTGTTGAAGCCTGGTTGGAGAATTTTGAGCATTATTTTGCTAGCATGTGAGATGAGTGTAATTGTATGGTAGTTTGAGCATTCTTTGGCATTTCCTTTCTTTGCGGCTGGAATGAAAACTGACCTTTTCCCATCCTGTGACCACTGCTGAGTTTTCCAAATTTGCTGGCATAATGAGTGCAGCACTTTCATAGCATCATCTTTTAAAATTTGAAATAGCTCAGCTGGAATTCCATCACCTCCACTATCTTTGTTCTTGGTGATGCTTCCTAAGGCCCACTTGACTTCACATTCCAGGATGTTTGGCTCTAGGTGAGTTATCATACCATTGTGATTATCTGGGTCATGAAGATCTTTTCTGAATAATTCTGTGTATTCTTGCCACCTCTTCTTAATATCTTCTGCTTCTGTTAGGTCCATACCATTTCTGCCCTTTNGAAAGGGTCAGATATATCTTTACTATTTTTACAATCATTCTTTTTTTTTTCTTTTCCCTTTTTTTTTGTTGTTGTTTCTTTTTTTTGTTTGTTTGTTTTTTTGTTTTTTGTTGATGTTGTGTGGTTGCTTTTTCATCCTTTTTTTATTTCTCCTTTAACTTTTATTTTATAAACCCTATTTTTTAAAGCAAATGCCATATATCTGTCTCTTATACACATCTTCTGAATTTGGCAATAGGGAGTCCATGATCTGAGTATTGGTCCCTGACAAACTGGAAGTTAGAATAAAAAACACAGCTGCCTCTCTACCACAGGTGAGTGGTACATCTGCTTGTCAGTGTACGTTTCTGTGGGAATGACGGGCTGAGGCGACAAGCAGAAGAACAAGAACAAGGTGTCTGGGACTCATTTGTGAGGAGGGAGGGGAACGCCTCACCTCAGTTCCTCTGCATGAGTGAGGATGATACATTGTAAACACAGATAGATGGATAAGCAAAATGTACCATATACATGTGATACAATAGTATTTGAGTTAAAGAAGAAGGGAATTCTGATGTGTGCTACCATGTGGATGAGCTCGGAGGACATTACATCAATAAACCAGCCACAATAGTACAAGTACTATGATTCCGCCTGTAAGAGGTCCCTAGAGCAGGCAAAGTTATAGAGGCAGAGAGTAGAAGGCTGGGTTCCAGGGGCTGGCACGGGGGACGAGGAGGGAAAATGGCAAGTTGTTTAATGCAGCAGTCCCCAACCTTTTTGGCACCAAGGACCAGTTTCATGGAGGATAGTTTGTCCATGGACTGAGGTGGAGGACATTGCACTTATTGTGCACTTTATTTCTATTATTATTATTATATCACAGCTGTACCTCAGATCATCAGGCATTAGATCCCAGAGGCTGGGGACCCCCAGTTTAATGGATACAGAGTTTCATTTTGGGATGATGAAAGAATTCTGAAGATGGATGGTGGTGATGGTTACATAACAGTGTAAATGTATGCGATGCCCCTGAAGTGTACACTTAAAAATAGTACGTTTCCCATTACATATAGTTTCATACCACAACAAAAAAATGTTTTATTTTTATGGTCTCTGAGCCTCTTAGTTCTTCAGTCACGATGATAGTCAGTGTAGGATAAGGGAGTTAGAGAAGGCGAGGTTCGGAAAAAGAACGAGACGGGCCTTTACAGGAACAGGTCACCTTTAATGTGGCAAGAAGGGGCAGCAGTCAGATTAGCGAGCTGCTGCACTAACCCAAGAAAAGGGTGAGTATATGTAGGCATACATGTGGAAATCTACTGTCTTAAGGGGGCCTGTTCTTCTCCGAGGTTGTTCGGATTAGTTATCTCTTAAACGGCTGGGCCAGGGAATTCTGGAGATCAGCCAGAGGCTGGCACTGGCTGGGAGCTGGGCATAATCATTATGTCCATTTTTTTCTTTGGGTGACAGTTCTTTGTTTTGCATAGAATGGTGAGGAGGACCCAGAGGGGTGTTTTAACTCCAGGCTATTTTGAGCTGTGTAACTTTCCTTCAGTCACAATCTCATTTACTCTTACAGCTCCTAGTAAGGTGGGCATTTCCCCGTATACAGACAGGAAAAATTAGTCTTAGAGTGGGTAAGTGATTTGCTCCAGTGATGCAGGGGTAAGTGAGAGAGTGCCAGAGGGTCTTCTGGCCTATTACCTCATTGTCTTGGTCTGCTCAGGCTGCAGTGACAAAGTACCATAGACTGGGTAGCTTAAAAAACATAAATCTACTTCTCACAGTTCTGAAAGTCCAAAATCAGAGTACCAGTATGGTCTAGTTCTGGTGAAGACCCTCATCCTGGCTTGCAGACAGCTGCCTTGCTAGGTCCTCACATGGTGGAAAGAGAGAGAGAGCTCAATCTCTTCCTCTCCTTTTAAGGGCACTAATCCCATAATGAGGGTCCCACCCTCTTGAACTCACCTAAATGTAATCACCTCCCAAAGGCTCCACTTCTGTATACCATCCCATTGAAGGTTAGGGCTTCTACATATGAATTTGGGGGAGACACAAACATTCAGTCCACAAAACCTATTCACTTGTGTGTGGCCCTGGGCAAGTCCCTGCAATACCTTGAGACTTAGTTTTCCCATCTGTATAATGGGGACAGTAATAGCCAGACCACTCTTACAGGGGTCACCATATGATTCAAGTGAAGTGACAGGTGCAACTTTGTAAGCTGCAGCCTGAGGAGCTTAGACTTGTCTGAGATCAGCTTGAGTTTGCGTTTCCAGAGCTTTTTTCTCAGAACACCTTGGAGGCCCTGTTAGCTGAATGCATGTGGCACAAGGTGCTCTTGCTTCTCCATCTCTATAAGGCTGCTCCTAAAAAGGGCCCTTTCCATTCCCATGTTTTTCAGATTAAAGTGAAAGTGAAAGTGAAGTCATGTCCGACTCTTTGCGACCCCATGGACTGTAGCCTACCAGGCTCCTCCCTCCATGGGATTCTCCAGGCAAGAGTCCTGGAGTGGGTTGGCATTTCCTTCTCCAGGGGATCTTCCCGACCCAGGGATCAAACCCGGGTCTCCTGCATTCCAGGCAGACGCTTTAACCTCTGAGCCACCAGGGAAGCCCAAAGTAAGCCATCTCCCAGGGCTCCAGACATTGGAGTTTCCTGTTAATGACTGATTATTTTTAAAGAGATAATATTAAATCACAGCCAGGTAAACAGCTCCAGCCAAAAATGTGCCTGCTGTAAAACCCCCAGTCAAAACTCTCAGCTTTTCAATTCTGCATGTGATCTCAGGCCCTGACTGGGGCAGGACCTGCACTGGGGGCCTCTCTCTGAGTGAGCCCACCCATGTCAGCAGCCAGCCTGCGTGCATGGTCATGGGTGTGCGGGCTGTGGCAACATTTGTTGGGAGCCTCCCCATTCTGGTTGTTAGTTCGGGTCTGTGTGATCTGTCCAGCCACATCTCTGAGGGCTTTGGCAGCCTAGGGTCAGTCTGGCGTCGTAGCTCAATGACTGCATCACTGAGAAAAGCACCAGGCACCTTTTTTTTTTTTTTTTTAAATCCTTCTCTGGCCAGAGGAAATGTGTAGAATGCCAGGAAAGGCTTGGGTCAGCTTAGAAGGCTGAGGGTGAGTGAGGGCCAGCTTGCTGTGAATAGATGAGCGTTTCTGGCAGCAAGTAGGATAGTAGGGAGCTCTCTCAACTTGACCCCTTGACTTACAGCTTAGTTACAGAGTTTTTGGCAACAGTAGCAAAATAAGTTGGAAACACCACAGTAGGAATTTTCAATCCAGTGTAGTTCGAAAGACAATGTTATCAGTTAGGCATGCATTTGGCTGCAGATAACAGAAATCCCCACTTAAATGCATGAGGATTTATTTTCCTTGTATGATAATTCCAGAGGTAGATAGTCCAGGGCTAGTGTGGCTGCTCAGGGATGTTTCCAGAACCCAGGCTCGTTTTATCTCTCCATCCCTCCATCCTTAGTGGCAGGCCTTCATCTGCACAGAGAGGTCAGGGAGAGGAGTTGGAATGAGTGGTGTGTCAGCTGATAGTGCAAAGAGCACTCCACTTGCAACCCAGAGATCTGGGCCCATGTCCTAATCTGGTCACTTTCACCTTCCAGGCATTTTCCGACCCATAAGATGGACAAGTTGAACTATATTACCTCTAAAGTCTCTTCCATCTTGTTCCAGTTATCTATCTGTGGCTTTTTATAAGCCACCTCAAAACCTTATAGCTTAAAATGTCTATTTTGCCCATGAATCTTCAATTTAGGTAGGGCTCAGCAAGGACAGTTGACCTCTGCTCCTCTCAGTGCTGGCGGGGAGGTGTCTGTCAGGGGTGCTGGGTATTGTCTGGGACCTCAGCTGGAGCTTGGCCAGATCATCTGGTCCTGGCCTTCCAAGTGGCTGCTTGGCTTTGTCACCACATGGTCACTGGGTTCTAAGGATGGGTGTCCTGAGAAAGAAGCTGAGTGGCTTTTTCTTTTTTTAATATGGCTCCTGTTTTTATTTTTATTTTTTTCAATATAAATTTATTTATTTTAATTGGAGGCTAATTACAATATTGTATTGGTTTTGCCATACATCAACATGAATCCACAACGGGTGTACACGTGTTCCCCATCCTGAATGCCCCTCCCACTTTCCTTCCCGTACCATCCCTCTGGGTCATCCCAGTGCACCAGCCCCAAGCATCCTGTATCCTGCATTGAACCTGGACTGGTGATTCATTTCATGTATGATATTATACATGTTTCAATGCCATTCTCCCAAATCATCCCACCCTTTCCCTCTCCAACAGAGTCCAAAAGACTGTTCTATACATCTGTGTCTTTTTTGCTGTCTTGCATACAGGGTTATTGTTACTATGTTTCTAAATTCCATATATATGCGTTAGTATACTGTATTGGTATTTTTCTTTCTGGCTTACTTCACTCTGTATAATTGGCTCCAGTTTCATCCACCTCATTAGAACTGATTCAAATGTATTCTTTTTAATGGGTGAGTAATACTCCATTGTGTATATGTACCACAGCTTTCTTAGCCATTCATCTACTGATGAACATCTAGGTTGCTTCCATGTCCTGGCTATTATAAACAGTGCTGTGATGAACATTGGGGTACACGTGTCTCTTTCAGTTCTGGTTTCCTTGGTGTGTATGCTGAGGGGGTGTGTATGGTGGGATTATTGGGTCATATGGCAGTTCTATTTCCAGTTTTTTAAGGAATCTCCACACTGTTCTCCATAGTGGCTTTACTAGTTTGCATTCCCATCAACAGTGTAAGAGAGTTCCCTTTTCTCCACACCCTCTCCAGTATTTATTGCTTGTAGACTTTTGGATAGCAGCCATTCTGACTGGCATGAAATGGTACCTCATTGTGGTTTTGATTTGCATTTCTCTGATAATGAGTGATGTTGAGCATCTTTTCATGTGTTTGTTAGCCATCTGTATGTCTTCTTTGTAGAAATGTCTGCTTAGTTCTTTGACCCATTTTTTGATTGGGTCATTTATTTTTATGGAATTGAGCTGTAGGAGTTGCTTGTATATTTTTGAGATTAGTTGTTTGTCAGTTGCTTCATTTGCTATTATTTCCTCCCATTCTGAAGGCTGTCTTTTCACCTTGCTTATAGTTTCCTTTGTTGTGCAGAAGCTTTTAATTTTAATTAGGTCCCATTTGTTTATATTTGCTTTTATTTCCAGTATTCTGGGAGGCGGATCATTGAGGATCCTGCTGTGATTTATGTCGGAGAGTGTTTTGCCTATGTTCTCCTCTAGGAGTTTTATAGTTTCTGGTCTTACATTTAGATCTTTAATCCATTTTGAGTTTATTTTTGTGTGTGGTGTTAGAAAGTGATCTAGTTTCATTCTTTTACAAGTGGTTGACCAGTTTTCCCAGCACCACTTGTTAAAGAGATTGTCTTTACTCCATTGTATATTCTTGCCTCCTTTGTCAAAGATAAGGTGTCCATATGTGTGTGGATTTATCTCTGGGCTTTCTATTTTGTTCCATTGATCTATATTTCTGTCTTTGTGCCAGTACCACACTGTCTTGATGACTGTGGCTTTGTAGTAGAGCCTGAAGTCAGGTAAGTTGATTCCTCCAGTTCCATTCTTCTTTCTCAAAATTGCTTTGGCTATTCGAGGTTTTTTGTATTTCCATACAAATCTTGAAATTATTTGTTCTAGTTCTGTGAAAAATACCGCTGGTAGCTTGATAGGGATTGCATTGAATCTGTAGATTGCTTTGGGTAATATATTCATTTTCACTATATTGATTCTTCCAATCCATGAACATGGTATATTTCTCCATCTATTAGTGTCCTCTTTGATTTCTTTCATCAGTGTTTTATAGTTTTCTATATATAAGTCTTTAGTTTCTTTAGGTAGATATATTCCTAAGTATTTTATTCTTTTCGTTGCAATGGTGAATGGAATTGTTTCCTTAATTTCGTTTTCTACTTTCTCATTATTAGTGTATAGGAATGCAAGGGATTTCTGTGTGTTGATTTTATATCCTGCAACTTTACTATATTCATTGATTAGCTCTAGTAATTTTCTGGTGGAGTCTTTAGGGTTTTCTATGTAGAGGATCATGTCATCTGCAAACAGTGAGAGTTTTACTTCTTCTTTTCCAATTTGGATTCCTTTTATTTCTTTTTCTGCTCTGATTGCTGTGGCCAAAACTTCCAGAACTATGTTGAATAGTAGCGGTGAAAGTGGACATCCTTGTCTTGTTCCTGACTTTAGGGGAAATGCTTTCAATTTTTCACCATTGAGGATAATGTTTGCTGTGGGTTTGTCATATATAGCTTTTATTATGTTGAGGTATGTTCCTTCTATTCCTGCTTTCTGGAGAGTTTTTATCATAAATGGATGTTGAATTTTATCAAAGGCCTTCTCTGCATCTATTGAGATAATCATATGGCATTTATTTTTCAATTTGTTAATGTGGTGAATTACATTGATTGATTTGCGGATATTGAAGAATCCTTGCATCCCTGGGATAAAGCCCACTTGGTCATGGTGTATGATCTTTTTAATGTGTTGTTGGATTCTGATTGCTAGAATTTTGTTGAGGATTTTTGCATCTATGTTCATCAGTGATATTGGCCTGTAGTTTTCTTTTTTTGTGGCATCTTTGTCAGGTTTTGGTATTAGGGTGATGGTGGCCTCATAGAATGAGTTTGGAAGTTTACCTTCCTCTGCAATTTTCTGGAAGAGTTTGAGTAGGATAGGTGTTAGCTCTTCTCGAAATTTTTGGTAGAATTCAGCTGTGAAGCCGTCTGGACCTGGGCTTTTGTTTGCTGGAAGATTTCTGATTACAGTTTCAATTTCCGTGCTTGTGATGGGTCTGTTAAGATTTTCTATTTCTTCCTGGTTCAGTTTTGGAAAGTTGTACTTTTCTAAGAATTTGTCCGTTTATTCCACATTGTCCATTTTATTGGCATATAATTGCTGATAGTAGTCTCTTACGATCCTTTGTATTTCTGTGTTGTCTGTTGTGATCTCTCCATTTTCATTTCTAATTTTATTGATTTTATTTTTCTTCCTTTGTTGCTTGATGAGTCTGCCTAATGGTTTGTCAATTATTTGTCCTCTCAAAGAACCAGCTTTTGGCTTTGTTGATTTTTGCTATGGTCTCTTTTGTTTCTTTTACATTTATTTCTGCCCTAATTTTTAAGATTTCTTTCCTTCTACTAACCCTGGGGTTCTTCATTTCATCCTTTTCTAGTTGCTTTAGGTGTAGAGTTAGGTTATTTACTTGACTTTTTTCTTGTTTCTTGAGGTATGCCTGTATTGCTATGATCCTTCCCCTTAGCACTGCTTTTACAGTGTCCCACTGGTTTGGGGTTGTTGTGTTTGAGTGGCTTTTTCTAACTGGCCTGGAAAGTCATGGAAAATCACTTCTGCATTCTCTTCTTTAGAGGTAAGTCACTAAGGCCAACCCTTGTTCAAGAGATGTAGAAGTAGACAGAAGTCTACAGGTTTAAAACCATCATGCACCTGTAGGTTTCAAATTCAATGTTCCTCTTTGTTTGTGTGCTTACTCTCACTGTTCTAGAAGATGAGAGAGGATGTTTCTCGGCACAAGGATGGCAGGTAAACTCTCAAAAGGTTTTGCTAGTCATGGACCACTTTGAAAAGCCTGGCCTGACCCCACTGGGACCAAAACTGGGACCTTCCTCAGTTTTAAAAGTGAATGATATCTGGTTCATTTGGAGAGCTCCAAAAAGACCAGCCCCAGTTGACTCCTGGAAACAAAAGTCTTGAGAATACTTAATCAGCAGCATTTGAAAGTGAATAGTCTGATAATAGTTCATCAGCTCACTTTGACTGACCATTTCTTAAGTGCCCAGCACTCAGGCCTGAGAGCTAGCCCCAACCCTTGCAAATTTGTAGTTTTGCTGGGGTGACAGACCTCTAGGGACTCCTCTATGTAGGTAAGTCAGCTATTTCTGCTTTCAGTCTGTGTCCCCAGTGTCTCCTAGAGATAGCATGGGTTACAGTATCGGTCAGTGGCAGAAACCTGACTCAGAATTGTAGTTAAGCAACAAAAACAAGAGTTTTGTTTGTTTGTCTGGGGTTTGTGTACCTGGAGAGACTAGAGTAGATCTCTGACTTCAGGCATATACGGCTCCCAGGACTACAGTAATGACATTAAAAACCCTTCCTCTAATTGTCTAACCTGTAAACCAAGTTTCCTAATATTCATGCTATGTGTAGCTCCCTCCAACAGTCAGTCTGAACTTGGATATGCAGTTTGTTTTGGCCAATTGGATGTTAGCCAGTGTGGTACAAGTAGAAGCTTGATGAACTGCTTGCACACTGGGGCTGGCCTTCTTGGAACCTAGTCACCTAGCTGTGAAGAAGCTCTAGGCTAGACTATTGAAGGATGAAAGGCCACATGGAAAGAGACCTTGGAGGATGAGGCCATCACAGACATTCTAGCCATCTCAGACAGGCTCGCAACTGAATGCAGCCCCATCAGTGACCTCAGCTGTCACTGTGGTAACAAAACTGCTCATCTCAGCCCAGTTAATCCAGAGAATCATGAGAAATAATAAACACTGTATTAGGATACTAAGTTTGGGGTCATGTTGTTATGTGGCCATAGATAAAACTGCTACACCCTAAGTGTTGGCAAGATAGCTGGCTCATAAGTCCCAGTGGACCTAGAGTACCTTTTCTATGGGATTGACTTATTTAACTAATACAAGTTGCTTCTCATCTTGGAACCAGTCACTCTGGCCAGGAGATGAAAACCAGGCCAGAGATGTGTGCCCATCCTTGTAACAAGTGGAGGGTTGGGTTGGTCCTACCCAACCCATGAACTGGGATAAGGTAGGGAAGGGAGAAAAGTGAGGATGTTGTAACCAGAAAGTGGGAGAGTTGAGACTTAATAGTCAGAAACCTCCACAGGGAGTGCATTAAATTGGTAAGAGGGTGTGAGTGAATAATCATGAGTGTGGATTTAGTTGATGAAGAATTAAAAAATTTTTTTTATTTGGAAGAAGATTGCTTTACAATATTGTGTTGATTTCTGCTGTACAACAACATGAATCAGCCATATGTGCATGCATATTAAGTCACTTCAGTCATGTCCAACTCTTTGCGACCCTATGGACTGGAGCCCACTAGGTTCCTATGTCCTTGGAATTTCCCAGGCAAGAACACTGAAGTGGATTGCCATTTCCTCCTCCAGGGGATCTTCCGAACCCAGGGATCAAACCCACATCTCTTATGTCTCCTGCTCTGGCAAGCAGGTTCTTAACCACTAGCCTCACCTGGGAAGCCCGAATCAGCCATAAGGATACATATATCCCGTCCCTCTTAAACCTCCCTCTCACCCACTTCCCCCATCCCACCCCTCTAGGTTGTCACAGAACACTGGGCTGAGTGCTCTGTGTTATACAGCAACTTCCCACTAGCTATCTGTTTTACATATGGTAAAAATATATTTTCAATGCTATTCTCTCAATTCATCCTTCCCCTGCTGTGTCCATAAGCCTGTTTTCTATGTCTGCATCTCTATTCCTGCCCTGCAAATTGGTTCATCAGTACCATTTTTCTAGATTCCATTTATGTGTGTTGTGTTTCTCTTTCTGACTTCACTCTGTATAACAGGTTCTAGGTTCATCCACCTTAGTTCAACTGACTCAAATTCATTCATTTTCGTGGCTGAATATATATTTTATATATATACCACATTTTCTTTATCCATTCATCTGTCAATGGACATCTAGCTTGTTTCCATGTCCTGTTGTAAGGACATGGAAATAGTGCTGCAATGAACATTGGGGTACATGTGCCTTTTTGAACTATGGTTTTCTCAGGGTATATTGCCTGGTAGTGGGATTGCTGGGTCATATGGCAATTTTATTCCTAGTTTTTTAAGGAATCTCCATACTGTTCTCCATTGTAGCTGTCACTTTACATTCCTACCAACAATGCAAAAGGGTTCCTTTTTCTCCACATTCTCTCCAGCATTTATTGTTTGTAGACTTTTTGATGATGGCCATTCTGATTGGTGTGAGGCGATACCTCACTGTAGTTCTGATTTACATTTCTCTGTTAATGAGCATTATTGAGCATCTTTTCATGTGTTTATTGGCAACCTGTATGTCTTTTTTGGTGAAATATCTATTTAGGTTTTCCGCCCATTTTTTGATTGGGCTATTTGTTTTTCTGATATTAAGCTGCATGAGCTGCTTGTATATTTTGGAGATTAATCCTTTGTCAGTTATTTCATTTGCAATTATTTTCTCCCATTCGGAGGGTTGTCTTTTCATCTTGTTATAGTTTCCTTTGCTTTGAAAATGCTTTTAGGTTTAATTAGGTCTCATTTGTTTATTTTTGCTTTTATTTCCGTTACTCTAGGAGGCGGGTCGAAGAATGTTCTGCCTATGTTTTCCTCTAAAAGTTTTATATTTCTAGCCTTACATTTAGGTCTTTAATCCATTTTGAGTTTATCTTTGTGTGTGGTGTTAAGAAGTGTTTTAAGTTCATTCTTTTTCATATAAATGTCTAGTTTTCCCAGAACCACTTATTGAAGAGGCTATCTTTTCTCTATCATATATTCTTGCCTCTGATAAGGTACTCATAGGTACATAGGTTTACCTCTGGGCTTTCTATCTTGTTACATTGATCTATATTTCTGTTTTTGTGCTGGTATCATACTGTCTTGGTGACTGTAGCTTTGTAGTATAAAGTCAAGAAGGTTTATTCTTCCAGCTCCATTTTTCTTTCTCAAGATTGCTTTGGCTATACAGGGTCTTTTGTGTTTCCATACAAATTTTGAAATTTGTTGTTCTTATTCTGTGAAAAATGCCATTGGTCATTTGATTGGGATTGCACTGAATCTGTAGATTGCTTTGGGTAGATAGTCATTTTCACAATATTGATTCTTTCAATCTAAGAAGATGGTATATCTCTCTATCTGTTTGTGTCATCTTTGATTTCTTTCATCAGTGGCCTATAGTTTTCTGCATACAGATCTTTTTTCTCTTTAGGCAGGTTTAATGCTAGGCATTTTATTCTTTTTCTTGCACTGGTTAAAGGGATTGTTTCCTTAGTTTTCTCTTTCTGATTTTTTCCTTGTTCATGTATAGATTTGCAAGGGATTTCTCTGTATTCATTATGTAGGGGAAGAATTTTTTAAAGGGCTAATATGTAAGTTAGGACTTATCACAAGTAAGGGACAAGAGTTTCTAAGTGGTAGGCAAGCTGAGGGGTAGAACAGGAGGTAGAAGGCGGCCCAGAGTGGGAATTAAAGCTCTGGGTAAGTGACAGCTGGATGAGGATGCTGGACAGATCATGCATTGCCCTCTGAGATGACTGGATGTCTTAGCTGAAAGCTGTTGTGTTGCTGAGACTCCAAATATGTCATAGACTTTTCCTCCTGAATGGAAAATTCACTTGTATTTTAAGGAAAAAAGTGTCCAGATGTTGCTGATTTATTTACACTTAAATCGTGTGTGTCTGTGTATGTGTTTGGGCACTTGCCATTTTAGACTGTTTATCTGAGGAGTGAGAGGCTACATTTGACTGGGACCAAGCTTCCTTCAGCTGTCCCAGGCTTGTGGCAGGAACCTTCTTGAGGTCTCAGTATCCAGGCTGCCCAAGAGGCCGAGCAGGGGCTCTGAGCAACAGCTTGCAGCTAGCAGGCAGCTGGCCCCAGGAGAGACCTCAGAGGGTGCCCTAAAGCGGGTTGCAGCCTTCTGAGGACACACAGCTGTCTCAGCTCTTCAGAGACCGGGCAACCCCTCCCCCACCTCAGCCCAGTTGGTCACCAAAGAATGAGGACAGTTTGTACCCAGTGATGTGCCCAGTGTTAAGTTTGTTACATACCTTCCATCCAGTCCGGCCGCCTCCCAGAAATAGAAACGAGCAGGAGCTGTTCTTGTAAAAGGTAGAGGTGTGCCCCAGGGGCCTGTTGGAGCTGGCAGGCACCCAGGAACAGGAGAGGAGGGGTTGGGTACTTATCTCAGGAGAGTTGGACCCATGAAGAGGGCCACGGCTGCTTCTCATAATGGGAGCCAGGAGGATGGGAGACTGATGCCGAGACACATCTCAGGTTGAGTGACATTCAGATCAGTGCTGGGGCTTCCTCCTGGCTGCTGTTGCTCATCTTGCCCACACCCCACCCCCTCCACACTGTTCTTGCCCCCTGTGCCCTGACCATGCTGTCCACACCCCTCTGGCTGCCTCTGATGACCAACACCCCCACCTTTTCCAATCTGGCTTTGACCCTGCAACTCTAGAGGCCCTTGGCATGGCTCAACTTCTGGACCCAGTCCCTCCCTCTCTGCCTGGCCCTCAGTGTCCCAAGCAGTCTCTGCATGCTGTGGAACTCAGATGCACAAGGCCAGTTTTCTAGATGACAGCAATGTGAGGATGACTGATGATTTTACACATTATTTAATATAATGAACAGAGTCCAGGGAGCAGCAGAACTGAATCTTTCTGGAACTCTCACAGCAGCCATTTATCCACCAGGCATCTAGGCAGTAGAGGCATGTGGCTGAGAGAGCACTGGATAGCAGCTCTGAGTCTGAGCCTACATTTTGGGGTTCAAGCCCTTTGTGGCCAGACTGACACCCCTGTATCAAAGTCCCCTAAGCTCAGCAATGGAAGCACCCCATTGAAGATTCACCAGCTGGTCCCTCACTGTCCCCCAAACTCCATGCTTGCATCGGGACTCTTTTATAGCAATCGATGGGAGCATAGCGCAAACTGGCTTAAGCATCAAAGGGACTATTGGGAGTTCTAGGGGATTCTGGTTTCGGGAGCAGCTGACATCCTTCTGGTGGGTTTGCCTGTCTTTCTGCTCCATGTTCCCATGTTGGCTTCATTCTCAAGTGGTCTCTACACCTGTGAGGGTGGAAACAGCCCCTGCCAGCTCCCACATCGTACCAGCTGTTCTGCTCCAGTGATGCAAAGGAGTTCCCCTGGTCTAGCCACAGCTGTGTGTTCCCCAGATTTGTTACTGTAGTTGAGAGAATGTGGAGATTTGCTTGGTCAGGTCTGGGTCATATGCCCACCCTCGAGTCAGGGATAGGATCAGTACCATCTACACCCATATGGGCTGAGTGCGGCAAGGGGTTGGCTTTCCAGAGGCACTTGGGATGCTAATAGAAGAATGAGAGGGACACTGGGAAGGCAAAACCCACAGATGTTGACTCCAATGCCCACACCCATCTGGGTACCTTTCTTTCCTATCCCCCAGCCCTGAATCTGCCCTCTACCCCTTCTCCTCTAGGTTCTCCCAAGCTCACCTCCTCCAGGAAGCCATCTCTGATTTGTAGGTTGAACAGGCAGTGTATATGAAAATGATGCCTAGCAGAGTGCTGGACTCACAAACATCAACCAAATATGAGTGAGTGAATGAATGCATGAATGGTCAGTTAGTTGCTGAACCACACAACTTGTAGGACTCTAGACAATGAAATTCTATGAGAAAAGAAAACCCTATTTCTTGGTATGGAGGAAGCCTCAGTATAAACGGTTGGACCAGAGCCAGCCCATGGCTACATGCCCTAGGCTAGGAAGGTCTAGAAAGTGGGCAGGTCTGCAGAAGGATCAGCAGGTATGGTCAGCAGGTATGGTCAGGTAGCCCCATCTTGTGGAGAGAAGTCTGGTAAGGGCTGGGAGCTGGTCAGGTCAAGGCCAACCATCATGTTGATGTTTGCCTGTGCTGGGCAGCACCGCATCTGTCCCTATTTCTTATGGTGAGAGAATCCTGGTTGTCCTGAGGCAACCACCCTTCTCTAGTCCCAGGCTATGGCTTGAGGGTAGGCTGACCCCACCATCTGGTAATTAGCATATGACCCATTTACCCCCAAAGAGGCAGCTTTCAGACTTTTCCTGCACACTTTGGCATTGAGAGTGTCTTTTCCCACTGAGGTTTGCATTGATGGTAGAATGCAGTCCTAGAGCCACAGGGGGCCACAGTATGGATAGCACACCCACATGCCTGCCATAGATAAAGCCAACACAAAGAAACTAGAGCCGAGAGACGAGGAAGGAAAGTCCTGTTGAAGTCACTGGAGCACCTGAATCCTGCTGTACCTAAACCTTTGTCGATTTTTTTTTCAGTTAAAAAAGCAATGTATTCTTTGTTCTAAAAGTTAAAGTTTGATCCTATTCTGACCTTTGACAATAAAAGTCCTGACTGATATACTACCCTACTAAAAGAAATTGTTCTGTGGAGATCCCAGCCATATGACACAGAATCAGTTTCCATATTGATGCTCACTTCCATGAGTAGTTGCATTTTGAAGTCCTTGTTGGATGGAGGTCATGCAAAGAGATGGTCGTAGAGAGGAAAGCAGGAGAGGTTCTCAGGAAATCAGTAATACAGTGCATGAAAGCTGTGTTCAGAGCCCATGTACCAGAAATTCTTTCTCAGTAACAGCACGGTGTCCTGCTGTGGCTCGGTCCCAGCGGCATCGGAATCTGGAACGTGTGTTGACCACATTGAGAAAAGTTTCCTTCCCATTATTCATCATTCAGGGTCTCATTTTATTTTTTTTCTGGATATGCTCGTGCGTATTTCACATGAGCTGTTGGTTCGGTAATGGAAATAATTACATGCACTGATAAAGCATGGCAGCAAATAAAAGAGAATGATATAAAAGCACCACCCTCGTGCTTCCACGGACACAGAAGATGAGAATTTCCATCCATAGTTAAACAGGAACAGAGCTTTGGAGTTGCTCTTCTCAGGCCATTTCCAGGGATACATCTTCAGCTCTGGGTCACATAGATTGCTGGGAACTTGTCCACACCATGCAGTTTTTTCAAATTCATGTGTGGACCTAGATAGGAAGCTGTCCTAAGGATGCTTAATATAGGGCAGGGGTTCACAGCTCATTACAGAAACTGTGCCAGGATTGTAAGGTACTGGTGTCCAAGGGTTCAAGATGGACCTTCTTATTCTCAGGAGCAAGTAGGGGTTGGGGTGGAGACTGCAAAATAAGAGGAAGGATGCCATTTGGCAGAAGTAATCAGTGGTCCCTGTGAACTGACTCTGGTCCCTGTACCGTGCGCACGTCTCCGTGCTGAGTGCCTGCTTGGATTACGCCTTGAGGTGTCGGCGATATCATCAGAGACCCCATCCTGCTCTCCAGCACTGCCCCCTTGTCCTCAAATATTAACTCATCACCTCCCTGGGTACATTCTTTCTCAAAAGACTCCTGGACACAGCTCATGGCCTCAGATGGCTAGGAGTGTCCCAGTGCTCCCTGCTGGATGACAGGTTAGGATTTGTTCAGCTTTCAAACCATCTCTCAGACACCTGGTGAAGGTGGCGAGGGCTCTCTTGATTTTGGGGTAGGCTCCTGAGATCAAACTACTGTCCCTGTTACCATATGTCCAACTGGAATTCATGTGGGCTAGATAAATACATCTGCATTTGTGATGAAAAACCTACTCCATGTTTGATTTTCTTCCAAAGGCAGTAACTTGCCGAGTTACTTTTTCTCTTTCTCTTCTCTCTTGATCCCAAATTACAGAAAGAAAATATCCAGGTCATGTTTCCAAATTTCATTTCATAACTGAAAACACATTTTAGGTCTCAAAAGGCAAAAGACACCTTCATCTAGTTAACTCTGAGAGTTTTTAATGTTTATACAACAGGAAGCCATGTAGCTCTTTTCTTTTTTATAAGCAAAGTAGGAGAATTGTTACTTGCCAAGATTTCCGATTCTTTTTAAAAAATTCTTTTACTGTAGTAAAACACATTTTTCACTTTAACAATTTTAAGATCTACAGTTTAGCAGCATTAATTATTATGGCGTGAAACCATCACCACTTTTTATTCCCAAAACTTTCTCATTACTCCAAACAGAATCTTTGTAACTGTTTAGCAGTAACTCTCCATTTCTCTCCACCCCAGGTCCTGGTGTAACTTCAAATCTACTTTCTCTGTGAATTTGCCTAGTCTCTGTATTTCACATAAACGGCCTTTTCTGTCTAGCTTTTTTCACTTAGTGTTTCCAAGGTTCAGCCGTGTTTGAGAATGAATCAGTACTTCGTTCCTTTTTATGACAGAACAATTTTCCATTCTGTGTATACACCACATTTTTGTATATGCATTCATCAAGTAAAGAACATTTGAACCTCATCATTCTTAAGTTTTGGTCTTACACAGCTATGGGGAGTAAATTTAATATCAATATTTTATTACTATAAAGTCTTCATTCATAATACCACTTGGACTGTTGTATAGAACAAAATGGAACTAATATTTGCTGATTGTCTTCTATAAACCAGTCTCTGTGCAGGGCCATGCTAATAGTGTCATCTCATTTAATCCTCACAAACAAAGTATGAAACAGATGTTATCACCCCATTTTGAAGATGAAAACTTCTTAAGGTCATGTAGCTAGTGAGTGGCTGAGCTGAACTTTGAACCTTGGTTCCTCTCACTCCCTGCTGTTAAAGTGGTGCACTCAGTATGCCTGCAAATTTGGAAAACTCAGCAGTGGCCACAGGACTGGAAAAGGTCAGTTTTCATTCCAATACCAAAGAAGGGCAATGCCAAAGAATGTTCAAACTACTGCACAAATGCACTGATCTCACAGACTAGCAAAGTAATGCTCAAAATTCTCCAAGCTAGGCTTCAACAGTACATGAACCAGGAACTTCCAGATGTTCAAACTAGATTTAGAAAAGGCAGAGGAACCAGAGATTAAATTGTCAACATCCACTGCATCATAGAAAAAGCAAGAGAATTACAGGAAAACATCTACATCTGCTTCATTGACTGTGCTAAAGCCTTTGGCTGTGTGGATCACAACAAACTATGGAACATTCTTAAAGCTATGGGAACACCAGACCACCTTACTTGCCTCCTGAGAAATCTGTAGGCAGGTCAAGAAGCAATAGTT
This sequence comes from Oreotragus oreotragus, assembly GCA_006410675.1. Taxonomy (NCBI): domain Eukaryota; kingdom Metazoa; phylum Chordata; class Mammalia; order Artiodactyla; family Bovidae; genus Oreotragus; species Oreotragus oreotragus. The sequence goes on from SJYX01010710.1 coordinate 70,139, forward strand.
AGAACCAGACATGGAGCAATGGATTGGTTCCAAACTGGGAAAGAAGTATGTCAAGGTTGTATATTGTCACCTTGCTTATTTAACTTCTATGAAGAATATCTCAGGCAAAATGCCAGACTGGGTGAAGCACAAGCTGGAATCAAGATTGCCAGGAGAAATATCAATAACCTCAGATATGGAGATGACACCACTCTTATGGAAGAAAATTAAGAGGAACTAAAGAGCCTCTTGATGAAAGTGAAGGAGAGTGAAAAAGTTGGTTTAAAACTCAACATTCAAAAAAGTAAGATCATGGCATCCAGTCCCATCACTTCATGGCAAATAGATGGGGAAAAAATGGAAACAGTGACAGACTTTATTTTCTTGGGCTCCAAAATCACTACAGATGGTGACTGCAGCCATGAAATTAAAAGACCCTTACTCCTTGGAAGAAATGCTATGACAAACCTATACGGCATATTAAAAAGGAGAGACATTACTTTACTGACAAAGGTCCATCTAGTCAAAGCTATGGTTTTTCCAGCAGCCATGTATGAATGTGAGAGCTGGACCATAAAGAAAGCTGAGTGCTGAAGAGTTAGTGCTTTTAAATTGTGGTGTGGAGAACTCTTGAGAGTCCCTTGGACAGCAATGAGATCCAACCAGTCCATCCTAAAGGAAATCAGTCCTGGATACTCATTGGAAGGACAGATGCTGAAGCTCCAATACTTTGGTCACCTGATATGAAAAGCCAACTTATTGGAAAAGATCCTGATGCTGGGATAGATTGAAGGCAGAGGGAGAAGGGGACAACAGAGGATGAGATGGTTGGATGGCATCACTGACTTGATGGACATGATTTTGAGCAAGTTCCAGGAGTTGGTGATGGACAGGGAAGCCTGGCGTGCTGCAGTCCATGGGGTCGCAAAGAGTCGGACACGACTGAGTGATTGAACTGAACTGAACTGAACTCTCCTCACTTCTAAATCCACATACTCCCATCCTGTCTGTTCTTTCATTAACCATGGGGAAAAATTGGTTCATGCCATTTTTTCACACTTAGAGATGTGACAAAGTTGCCGTCTTCCCAAATGCATCAACAGAACCTCAAGCCCTGGTCCAAAATGACCCAGATTTTTCCTTTGGCCTTAGAGTATCCCTTGTCAACTCTTAGTGATGAAGGAGAATATGTAGGATTCACATGAATACTGCTGTTAGAGAGGTGTTGGGGGAGTTTAGAAGAGACCTCTGAGTAACTAATATATCTATTTGCACTGCAGTTGGGGAACCAAAGACCAGCTACCTCACTGAGCTCTCTGATCTAGTAGCAAAGTCAAGAACTATCCAAGTCAACAAGTCAAGGACTTGTTGGTCACACATCAGTTCTCTCCCTTTCCCTTTCTCCCTTTTTTCCCATTACCTATCTACCCATCCACCCATCCATGAATCCATGCATTTATGCATCTACCCATCCACACACCCCTCCATCTATACATCCAATCATCTATCCATTCATCTCTTCACTCATCCATCCAGCTATCCACTTATCCATCCATCCATCCATCTAGATAATATTTGTTGTAGGCCTGATAGATGCTAGCTCCTGTTCTAGCATATATATATGCTAGATATATAGCAGGATATAGCAGTGGATAGTACCAATAACCAATGAGATAAACATACTTTAATAGAGGATGGATCCAACCAGTGTATGACAGAAACCAACACAACATTCTAAAGCAATTATCCTCCAATTAAAAATAAATTTTAAAAGGTCAGGAAACTTTATTTTAAAATCCTGATTCCTGGCTACTCTTGGAAAAAATGCAGGACCAGGCTGCACCAGGGCCCAATTTGCGATATTGCAAGTGCCGACCAGAGCTATGGAGCCCTGTGTAGGGCACTGGCCTCTAGTGAGCTGTGGAGCCCTGTGTAGGGCACTGGCCTCTAGTGAGCTGTGGAGCCCTGTGTAGGGCACTCTCTAGTGAGCTGTGGAGCCCTGTGTAGGGCACTCTCTAGTGAGCTGTGGAGCCCTGTGTAGGGCACTCTCTAGTGAGCTGTGGAGCCCTGTGTAGGGCACTCTCTAGTGAGCTGTGGAGCCCTGTGTAGGGCACTCTCTAGTGAGCTGTGGAGCCCTGTGTAGGGCACTCTCTAGTGAGCTGTGGAGCCCTGTGTAGGGCACTCTCTAGTGAGCTGTGGAGCCCTGTGTAGGGCACTCTCTAGTGAGCTGTGGAGCCCTGTGTAGGGCACTCTCTAGTGAGCTGTGGAGCCCTGTGTAGGGCACTCTCTAGTGAGCTGTGGAGCCCTGTGTAGGGCACTCTCTAGTGAGCTGTGGAGCCCTGTGTAGGGCACTCTCTAGTGAGCTGTGGAGCCCTGTGTAGGGCACTCTCTAGTGAGCTGTGGAGCCCTGTGTAGGGCACTCTCTAGTGAGCTGTGGAGCCCTGTGTAGGGCACTCTCTAGTGAGCTGTGGAGCCCTGTGTAGGGCACTCTCTAGTGAGCTGTGGAGCCCTGTGTAGGGCACTCTCTAGTGAGCTGTGGAGCCCTGTGTAGGGCACTCTCTAGTGAGCTGTGGAGCCCTGTGTAGGGCACTCTCTAGTGAGCTGTGGAGCCCTGTGTAGGGCACTCTCTAGTGAGCTGTGGAGCCCTGTGTAGGGCACTCTCTAGTGAGCTGTGGAGCCCTGTGTAGGGCACTCTCTAGTGAGCTGTGGAGCCCTGTGTAGGGCACTCTCTAGTGAGCTGTGGAGCCCTGTGTAGGGCACTCTCTAGTGAGCTGTGGAGCCCTGTGTAGGGCACTCTCTAGTGAGCTGTGGAGCCCTGTGTAGGGCACTCAACCCCATAGATGGCAGCCCACAAGGCTCCCCCGTCCCTGGGATTCTCCAGGCAAGAATACTGGAGTGGGCTGTATTTCCTTCTCCAGGGGATCTTCCCAACCCAGGGACCGAGCCCAGGTCTCCTGCATTGCAGGCAGATCTTTTACCATCTGAGTCACCAGGGAAGCCTTAACCTCCTGCCACAGATGGTATTTTTCGAGTCCGCATGGAGTTCCATTTTGAAAGTCCAAATCATTATCATATAGGTAGGGAGAATAATATGGTACTCAGTTTACAAAAGAGGAAAGAGAAGAAATTTAAGTCCCTCTAATCAATTCAAGCTCTGTGCATAATGCTCTGTCAATAGACCCTGCATGTGGCAGCTCCAGTTGAATGCTAATCCTTCCATTTTAAAAAGGTTACATGGCATGTTAGCTTCATGACTTCCATTAAAGCCAAAGGGAGTTATACCATTACCATACTTTGGAAAGAATGCTCTCTAATGCTATTGATTTTGATCTTTTGAACTCAAGCTCTGATGCCTGTGTCCATTGACAACTACTCTGCCTAGTTCTTACAGGGCTCTGAGGTGCTGGATTAGCAAATAAGCCCCCTTTTCAAATTAATCAGCTTGCCTATCTGAGACAAATGTTTTTATCTTAATACTCTTAGAAATGCCACATTTCAAGCTTTTTTTCCATAGTTAAAGTATACAGTTCAGAACTGCCAACCGTGCATTTTGCAGAAGTAAATGGAAGGCTCACCTCAGGAAGCAGAAACTATTGCGACAGGGTCAGATCTGTATTGCAGGAAGTGCAGTATATCTGAACAGTAGCCATTTGATTAGGAAATGTGGGTAGCAAGGAAAGATAGAAAGCAGAGGTACCCTTTGGAAGGCCACTGAGGATATCTAGGTTGTAGATAATCATAGTGGACTTGGGTATAGGTAATGGAGAGGTAGAGAAAATGAAGGAATTCCCATTGTGCTTACATTGTAGAATTGACATGGTTCAGGCTTGTAAAACAACTGAGTGAAAAGGGGGTGTCATTAACAGTATGATAATGAGGACTCGTGGGCTACACAGCAAACTGGAGGACCCAGCCAATGGAGACAGTGGCAACTCAGGCTCGGCCATTTATTACCAAGCAGGAGTTTAGAACCAGAGCTGCTATTCCATCCAATTTAAAAAAAAAAAAAAAAGTTCTTTAAGCTATAATGTGAATTTGTGGCAAATTCAAACTACATTTGATGTTTGGGAAGACTTCTAAGTTCAGGATCAAGCTACTTTCAGAAAGGGAGACAGGAAAATACTTTCCCTGATATTTTAACAACAAAGACTTCATAGTATATTATTAATTCTATTATCCTCCATACAGTTTCTGTCCTTTATGGACTAAACTAAAGAGCCTCTTGATGAACGTGAAAGAGCAGAGTGAAAAAGCTGGCTTAAAACTCAGCATTAAAAAAAAAAACAAAAACGAAGATCATGGCATGCGGTCCTATCACTTCATGGCAAATAGATGGAGAAACAATGGAAACAGTGACAGACTTTATTTTCTTGGGAAACAAAATAACTAGATGTGTATAAGAGACAGCATCAGAAAAGACCCTGATGCTGGGAAAGACTGAAGGCAAGAGGAGAAGGGGACAACAGAGGATGAGATGGTTGGATGCCATCACTGACTCAATGGACATGAGTTTAAGTAAACTCTGGGAGTTGGTGATGGACAGCGAGGCCTGGCGTGCTGCAGAGCATGGGGTCGCAAAGAGTCGGACACAACTGAGCGACTGAACTGACTGACTGATGAATCTCCCAGTTTTTAGGTATTAGGGCCATTGTGTTGGAGAAGGAAACGGCAACCCACTCCAGTGTTCTTGCCTGGAGAATCCCAGGGACGGCAGAGCCTGGTAGGGCTCCAAAATCACTACAGATGGTGACTGCAGCCATGAAATTAAAAGACCCTTACTCCTTGGAAGAAATGCTATGACAAACCTATACGGCATATTAAAAAGGAGAGACATTACTTTACTGACAAAGGTCCATCTAGTCAAAGCTATGGTTTTTCCAGCAGCCATGTATGAATGTGAGAGCTGGACCATAAAGAAAGCTGAGTGCTGAAGAGTTAGTGCTTTTAAATTGTGGTGTGGAGAACTCTTGAGAGTCCCTTGGACAGCAATGAGATCCAACCAGTCCATCCTAAAGGAAATCAGTCCTGGATACTCATTGGAAGGACAGATGCTGAAGCTCCAATACTTTGGTCACCTGATATGAAAAGCCAACTTATTGGAAAAGATCCTGATGCTGGGATAGATTGAAGGCAGAGGGAGAAGGGGACAACAGAGGATGAGATGGTTGGATGGCATCACTGACTTGATGGACATGATTTTGAGCAAGTTCCAGGAGTTGGTGATGGACAGGGAAGCCTGGCGTGCTGCAGTCCATGGGGTCGCAAAGAGTCGGACACGACTGAGTGATTGAACTGAACTGAACTGAACTCTCCTCACTTCTAAATCCACATACTCCCATCCTGTCTGTTCTTTCATTAACCATGGNGGTGATGGACAGGGAAGCCTGGCGTGCTGCAGTCCATGGGGTCGCAAAGAGTCGGACACGACTGAGTGATTGAACTGAACTGAACTGAACTCTCCTCACTTCTAAATCCACATACTCCCATCCTGTCTGTTCTTTCATTAACCATGGGGAAAAATTGGTTCATGCCATTTTTTCACACTTAGAGATGTGACAAAGTTGCCGTCTTCCCAAATGCATCAACAGAACCTCAAGCCCTGGTCCAAAATGACCCAGATTTTTCCTTTGGCCTTAGAGTATCCCTTGTCAACTCTTAGTGATGAAGGAGAATATGTAGGATTCACATGAATACTGCTGTTAGAGAGGTGTTGGGGGAGTTTAGAAGAGACCTCTGAGTAACTAATATATCTATTTGCACTGCAGTTGGGGAACCAAAGACCAGCTACCTCACTGAGCTCTCTGATCTAGTAGCAAAGTCAAGAACTATCCAAGTCAACAAGTCAAGGACTTGTTGGTCACACATCAGTTCTCTCCCTTTCCCTTTCTCCCTTTTTTCCCATTACCTATCTACCCATCCACCCATCCATGAATCCATGCATTTATGCATCTACCCATCCACACACCCCTCCATCTATACATCCAATCATCTATCCATTCATCTCTTCACTCATCCATCCAGCTATCCACTTATCCATCCATCCATCCATCTAGATAATATTTGTTGTAGGCCTGATAGATGCTAGCTCCTGTTCTAGCATATATATATGCTAGATATATAGCAGGATATAGCAGTGGATAGTACCAATAACCAATGAGATAAACATACTTTAATAGAGGATGGATCCAACCAGTGTATGACAGAAACCAACACAACATTCTAAAGCAATTATCCTCCAATTAAAAATAAATTTTAAAAGGTCAGGAAACTTTATTTTAAAATCCTGATTCCTGGCTACTCTTGGAAAAAATGCAGGACCAGGCTGCACCAGGGCCCAATTTGCGATATTGCAAGTGCCGACCAGAGCTATGGAGCCCTGTGTAGGGCACTGGCCTCTAGTGAGCTGTGGAGCCCTGTGTAGGGCACTGGCCTCTAGTGAGCTGTGGAGCCCTGTGTAGGGCACTCTCTAGTGAGCTGTGGAGCCCTGTGTAGGGCACTCTCTAGTGAGCTGTGGAGCCCTGTGTAGGGCACTGGCCTCTGGTTCATCACAGGCCTGGCCACTGCCTGCTGTCTTGGACCTGGATAACACTGCATGCATACCCTAGAACTGGATTTGCAGCAGCTGCTGCCTCGCTTCACAGTCTGCTCCAGCCTGAGACCTGGGCTTTGTTCCAACACATTCTGCCCCTGAACTTGCCATCCCATCATCTGAAAACTAAGGGTAGAGGGGGATTGGTGAAGATGATAAAGGATCTGTGGACTGTAACATGCTGTTCAAAAGAAGGGGCTGCTCTTTCTCAGAGCCTGTGCCTCTGGGAGAGAGGGAGAGAAAGGAACCTGGTTGACAGGCTGGGTGTTGGACTTAACAGACTCTCTTGTTAGTTGAGGTAAACCACTGGTCAGCATCCTTCCTGCGCATTGCTTATTGCTGTCAGTGGTGGGCACAGGAGCCTGTTGCTCCTTCCAGACCCACGTATGGACAGGCCTCAGGGAGCTTCTCACCCTTCCCACTGAGTCTTTGATTCTGAGATGTTGGCATTTGTCACTCCTTTCCCAATGGCGAGGGGTGCAGGTTTGCTTTTATCCACTCATTCATTCATACTGCAAACCTCTATTAAGCACTTATTCTAGACGTAAGAATAAGATGGGCAGTAGTGGAATAAGCCTGACAACTGTTAAAGGGCTTGCCTTTCCCCAGGAAGAAATGACTGTACATCCTGCCATGCCCCGCCACACTTCTCTAGTTGTTTTTTGCCCGGGGGTTTAGATGGATAGATGGGACAGTGGGTGTGTTGCTGAAGCTCTCCATCAAATGGAATCTCTGTCCCAGGTGGGTCCTGGCCCCAGGCTCAACTGCTTGCCATCACGGCCTCCTTAAGTCATAAGCATTGATGAGGGGACACGTCCACTAGAGCCTTGCCTGGGGCTCATCTGTGCACAGTAATGGACTCTTTTCAGGTGCACAGCCAGGATGTTTCAGCTTTGTGCACAGGAGGACCCGCCTCTTCAGTTACCCAGCACATCATAGTCCCTCATTCTTTTACTTAATGCTAATATTTAGCACGGGCATAAGTTTGAAGTGTAGGAACACCTGGAGGGCAAGATAGGCATGTCCCTGACCTTTCCCCAGGAAGAAATGACTGTACATCCTGCCATGCCCCGCCACACTTCTCTAGTTGTTTTTTGCCCGGGGGTTTAGATGGATAGATGGGACAGTGGGTGTGTTGCTGAAGCTCTCCATCAAATGGAATCTCTGTCCCAGGTGGGTCCTGGCCCCAGGCTCAACTGCTTGCCATCACGGCCTCCTTAAGTCATAAGCATTGATGAGGGGACACGTCCACTAGAGCCTTGCCTGGGGCTCATCTGTGCACAGTAATGGACTCTTTTCAGGTGCACAGCCAGGATGTTTCAGCTTTGTGCACAGGAGGACCCGCCTCTTCAGTTACCCAGCACATCATAGTCCCTCATTCTTTTACTTAATGCTAATATTTAGCACGGGCATAAGTTTGAAGTGTAGGAACACCTGGAGGGCAAGATAGGCATGTCCCTGGCCTCACAGAACATTTAGGGAAGACTGGAGGGACACTCAATACAGGCCTGAGGTGTCAGGGTACTTTTGAAGGGAAGTGACGCCTACGTTAAGAAGGCATAAGCAGGAATTGGGAAAGGAGACCATAAAAGTCTTCTCTAACCCAGAGTGTTCAAGGATATGAGTTCAGTCAATATGGTTAGAAAGTGGAGTTTGTATATATGAAGGTTGGGGGAGGTGGGGACAAGAAGACAGGCAGGAGCAGTATGCTTGAAAGGAATGAGACTAGAAAGAGGGTTAATCAGCGTTTAGATTATTTAGTGCTTGTACCACGTTCAGGAGGTTTGAACTTATCCTAGAAGCTAGGGAGACCCTTGGGAGTTGTCAGTAGGGGATACATTGAGCTCTTTGGCATTCTAGTTGGGTGAAGATGGGTTTGAGGACCCAGACCTTGGGCAGCAGCTGGTGGGTGAGCTGGGAAGCTGCTCAGGAGTATGGCGTGAGAAGAGTAGATAGTAGCTGATTCTTCTCCTGGTGCTTAGGAGTAGAATTGCCTGGGGCTTGGACTTCACTAGCTGTGAGAGGGGAAGGAGGGAGGAGCATGGGCAGGCTCTTGGGTTGCTGGTCTGGGTGGCCATAAGGAACAGGAAGTTGGAACAGGTTGGGTGGAGAGAGGCTTGTCCAGGTGGAACATCTCAGTGGAGGTGCCCAGGATCTATTTCTCAGGCTCTGGATTGACAGTAAAAAATCAGGGAGGAGGTGAGCTCTCTCAAGAGGGCTCTACAGAGAGAGAAGAGGAGAGGGCTTGTCACGCAGCCTGAGGAACCCACCCAGATGAAGGGAAAGATAGAGGAAGAGAGGAGGCAGCAGACAGAAGGAGGGTGGCACCAAGCTCCAAAATGCGAACGCTGGGTTCAGCAGCAGAGAGATCATTTTAGAACTTGGTGGGTTATACTGGGGGCAGTGGACTGAGGAATGGGTGGGAGGTACAGAGGAGAGGAAGAGGTGAGCCTAAGTGGGCAGCACCTGGGAGGGGCATGGGGTGCTGGGAGGCGCTCCCGAGGGAAGGGGTGTTAGCGTGGTGGACAGCAGAGCAGCCAGGAGAGCAGGGGAGGCCAAAGGGCTGAAGCGAGAGCAGTGTCGAGGACCCTGAAGAGGTCGGAGGAGGTGGGGATCAAGACCAGGAGGAAGGACAGGCGGGGGGTGGGAGACAGGATGCTGCCCCTGTGGCTTCTGTTTCCCTGATGAAAGGGGACGTGTGCTGAAGGCCTCAGAACGAGGAAGAGTCACGAAGTTGAGGAGACTGGAGCTGAATGTATGAGGAGAATGGATTCTGGGTGTTCAAGGGCTGTGGATGATCTGTGGGCCTGGTGTGCCTTCCCTCGCCACTGCCTCCTACTCTGGCTGCTTAGGGCTCCCCACCCACGCCTGAAAAGCAAAGCACTGATTCTGGACCAGAGCTGCTCCTGAGCTGACCTTGCCTAGCAGGGTCACAGCAGGTATTCACTTGAGCAGGGTCCCATCCCCACCCAGGTAGGCAAGCTGCAGAAGGAGCCTGTGTGGGCCTGGAGGCTAGAAACTGGGGGCTGCTGCGGGGCACCTAGAAGAGCGGAAGAAGCCATAAGCAATGTGGCTTCCAGAGGAAAGTCCCCTGTAGCAGATGTGCCCAGAAGGGGTGGCTGGGAGCTGAGCCTGGCTGGTCCTCCTCCACATCTGCAGCTCAGCTGCTCCAAGAAGCTTGAGCAGCACATGGCTCTCGGGTATCCATTAGAATAAGCAGCAACTTTCTTCTGCATGGAGAAGTTTTGCTCAAAGAGAATGATTTTATTTTCACTGGACTCTGGGGGGAAATAACTCTAAAAATTAGAACCTTGGCAGAAAACACAAATGGAAATTGGTCCTTTTACTTGGCTTTGTCCCTAATTATTAAGCCATGCTCTGAAAATCCTAAGCTATAGTTGAATTTATAGCCAGTGTTATGCGTTTGTGGGTGAGAGTGACCTTGTGCCCTATGAGGAACTTGGATTCTGAGGCTGGGAAAATGTGACCAGTCCCTAGAATGTGATGTTTTTCCTTCCATACATGTCAGTGACAAATGTGGATTTTCTGTGTTGGTCCACACCTTGAATTCCCAAAGTGTCCCCTTTGTATGTTGCTGGGAGTAGCAGGCTGCTGTGTCAGCCTCCCCACTGGGCTGAGTCCCAGGTCAATTCATGTCATGGCTTCAGGCCTTGTGGGCTCAGGATGTGGCACTGAGTGTGATGATGGATTTGGGATCAATGGATCATTGGATGAACTAATGAACGTATATTTTTAAAACAAAAAATTTCTGGGGTCCTCAAAGAGAACCATAGGCTATAGGGTTTGTTTCATGCCAGCTTTCAACCTCTCAATCTAAGCCATGTACTGGCACCAGAATAATCTTCCCAATGAAATCCTGCCTTCAGAGCTTCTTCCTTTCCTCAGAACCTTCAGTGCCTCCTTGTTTCTTCAGCATCAAGTCAATAGATCTCAGCCTGGCGTACCTCTGGAGCCTCTGGGCCAGCCAGGACGGCTTCCACCCTGCCCTCCAAACACACCTGCTTCCTCTACCTCTGCATCTTTATCCCTAGGTCCTTGTACCCAGACCACCCTTTCTCAGACAGCATGAAATTAAAGGCATAGGCTATGCATTAAGAATATCTGCATTCAGAATGTAAAATGGTGCAGCTGCTCTGGAAAAGAGATGAACAACACACTAGAAGGACTCAATAGCAAAATAACTTAGGCAAAAGAACAGATAAGTGATCTGGAGGACAGAATGGTGGAAATCAGTGCTTCAGAAGAGAATATAGAAAAAAGAATGATAAAAATAAAGATAATCTAAGAGACCTCTGGGAAATCATTAAATCCACCAATGTTCACATTATAAGGGTCCCAGAAGGAGAAGAGAAGGAGAAAGGACCTGAGAAAATATTTGAAGAAATAATAGTTGAAAACTTTCCTAACATGGGAAAGGAAATAGTCAATCAAGTTCAGGAAGCACAGATTTCCAGGCAGGATAAACCCAAGGAGAAACTTACTGAAACACATACTAATCAAAATGATGAAAACTAAAGACAAAGATAAAATATTAAAAGCAACAAGGGAAGAATGACAGATGATATACAAGGGAATTCCCATAAGGTTATCAGCTGATATCTCAACAGAAACTCTACAAGCCAGAGGGAATGACACCATATATTTTTTTCTCTTTTTTTTAAATTTTATTTTTACTTTATTTTACTTTACAATACTGTATTTGTTTTGCCATACATTGACATCAATCTGCCACAGGTGTATATGAGCTCCCAATCCTGAACCCCCCTCCCACCTCCCACACCATATCAACTCTCTGGATCATCCCCATGCACCAGCCCCAAGCATCCTGTATCCTGTATTGAACATAGACTGGCACTTTGTTTCTTGCATGATAGTATACCTGTTTCAATGCCATTCTCCCAAATCATCCCAGCCTCTCCCTCTCCCACAGAGTCCAAAAGTCCATTCTATACATCTGTGTCTCTTTTGCTGTCTCGCATACAGGGCTATCATTACCATCTTTCTAAATTCCATATATATGTGTCAGTATACTGGATTGGTGTTTTTCTTTCTGGCTTACTTTACTCTGTATAATCGGCTCCAGTTTCATCCATCTCATTAGAACTGATTCAAATGTATTCTTTTTAATGGCTGAGTAATACTCCATTGTGTATATGTACCACAGCTTTCTTAACCATTCATCTGCTGATGGACATCTAGGTTGTTTCCATGTCCTGGCTATTGTAAACAGTACTGCGATGAACATTGGGGT
>SJYX01010710.1:90337-101525 GCA_006410675.1 Oreotragus oreotragus
TTGTTGTTCAATCACTCAGTTGTGTCTGACTCTTTGTGACTCCATAGACTGCAGTAGGTCAGGCTTCCCTGTCCTTCACCATCTCCTGGAATTTGCTCAAACTCATGTCCATCAAGTCAGTGGTGCCATCCAACCATCTCGGCCTCTGTTGTCCCCTTCTCCTTCTGCCTTCAATCTTTCCGAGCATCAGGGTCTTTTCCAGTGAGTTGGCTCTTTGCATCAGGTGGCCGAAGTACTGGAGCTTCAGCTTCAGCATCAGTTCTTCCAATAAATAGTCATGACTGATTTCCTTTAGGATGGACTGATTTGATTTCCTTGCAATCCAAAGGACTCTCAAGAGTCTTCTCCAACACCACAGTTCAAAAGCACCAGTTCTTCGGTGCTCAGCCTTCTTTATGGTTCTACTATTGTGATTATGAAACTATTATTCACTTAATAACATTGTATCATAATTGGTCAACAGGAAATAATAGAATTCTATATTACTAAAACTATCATTTAATAGAAAAACTTGCAGTCACTTTTTAAAATCCAGATGCATACAAATTATCTTGGATTTTTTTGAAAAATACAAATGCTCAGGTATTGCTGTTGTTATCTAAAGCTCTAGATATGTTTCTAATGAACAACCATGTTTAATTTAAAATCAACTGAACTGTATGATGATCTTTTACTTTTACCTAGTTTGTTTCCCTTTTTTATTTCATATTCAGTCCTCCATTTCATTTAGTTTATGTTTTCCAGTTTCTCTGTCTCTTTATATTATTGTTGTTTCTCAAGCCTTTGTCAACCATAGTAGAAAATCTTTTCTATACATGTGTGTGTGTGTGTGTGTGTGTGTGTGTGTGTGTACATAGGACTTCTCTGGTGTCTCAGATGATAAAGAATCTGCCTGCAATGCAGGATATCCAGGTTCCATCCCTGGGTCGAAAAGATCCCCTGGAGAAGGGAATGGCTACCCACTCCAGTATTCTTGCCTAGAGAATTCCAGACAGAGGAGCCTGGTGGGCTACAGTCCAGGGAGTTGCAAAGAGTCAAACACAACTGAGCGACCAACTGTTTCACTTTTATATATATATATATATATGTGTGTGTATACATATATATGTGTGTGTATATATAGAGAGAATGTATAATAAAATATGTATATTTAAGAAAATTTATGAATTTTTGCCTACCTAAAAAGTTATGACATTTTGATTCTACTTGTTGACTTAATATGAATAGAATGTTAGANATATATATGTGTGTGTGTGTGTGTGTGTGTGTGTGTGTGTATACATATATATGTGTGTGTATATATAGAGAGAATGTATAATTATGTATATTTAAGAAAATTTATGAATTTTTGCCTACCTAAAAAGTTATGACATTTTGATTCTACTTGTTGACTTAATATGAATAGAATGTTAGATTTCTAATTTATATTCACTCTAAACTTGTAGTTTCATGTATTTTGGCATCTAGTATTACTGCTAAAAGCCTAGAAAATTTATTATCTTAGTGATTTTTAAAAATTTTTAATGAGGTTTGAAACTTCTAATCCAATTCTGAGAATATAGTGAAATATTATGTTATAAAAAAATCAGGAAATTAACAAGTGACTGCAAGGAGTTCCAACTAGTCAATCCTAAAGGAAATCAGTCCTGAATATTCATTGGAAGGACTGCTGCTGAAGCTGAAACTCCAATACTTCGGCCACCTGATGGGTAGAACTGACTCATCTGAAAAGACCCTGATGCTGGGAAAGATTGAAGGCAGGAGGAGAAGGGGCTGACAAAGGATGAGAAGGTTGGATGACATCACTGACTCAATGGACATGAGTTTGAGTAAGCTCCAGAAGTTGGTGATGGACAGGGAAGCCTGGTATGCTGCAGTCCACGGGGTCACAAAGAGTTGGACATGACTGAGTGACTGAACTGACCTGACAATATTAACTAAAGTACAGATTTTGTTCAAATTGCACAAAATTTTGTGCCAGTGTCCATTACTTGTTTTTATATCTTATTCAAGACTCCATATTGTATTTAATTGCATTGAGCGGCTTCAGCTGCATGTAACAAATTCTGGTAAATTGTCTTTTCATTTTTTTCTATTAAAATATTTTCTAATTTTCTTCTTAAATAGATCCATCATTTAAAAGTGGACATTTAACTTCCATAAATGTGGGATTTTGTTTAAGTGTCTCTAATATTAATTTCTAATTTTGATACTAATTTCTCACTTAAATGCTTTTTTCTCTGCAGTCACCCTCTGTGTTTTTTTCAGTCTAACTTTATGGAGACTTTCAGTGGCTAAGTTGAAGATCTCTCTTGTTAAATGTCACATTGCATTTGAAAATATGTGGGTTATTTTCAAATATCTTTTGATATTGCTTTCTAACATAATTCTGCAGTGATAAGAGAACAGATGTGGCGGGGGAGGTGGGAGGGGGGTTCATGTTTGGGAGTTCGTGTAAAAAAAATAAATAAATACAAAAAAATAAATAAATAAAACTTTTTATTTTGTATTGGAATATAGCCAGTTAGCAATGTTGTGATAGTTTCAGATGAACAGCAAAGGGACTCAGCCATACATATACATGTATCCATTCTCCCCCAAACTCCTCTCCCATCCAGGCTGCCACATAGCATTGAGCAGAGTTCCAGGTTATCCATTAATATATAGTAGTGTGTACATGTCCATCCCAAACTCCCTAACTGTCCCTTCCCCACAGCCTTCCCCCGGCAACCATAAGTTCATTCTGTATACGTCTGTGAGTCTGTCTCTGTTTTTGGTGGTCTTTTTTAGAGATCTTTCTTGCCTACAGCTGGGTCGCCAGTGCTTGGGAAAGTGTCCAGTGCATAGAAGGTGCCAGTGTCTATTGTTGTTATTCAGTCACTGAGTCATGTCTGACTCTTTGCGACCCCTTGGAGTGCAGGCTTCCCTCTCCTTCACTATCTCCCAGAGTTTACTCAAGCTTGTCCACTGATTTGGTGATGCCATCCAACCTTCTTATCCTCTGGCAACCCCCTCTCCTCCTGCCCTCAATCTTTCCCAGCATCAGGGTCTTTTCCAGTGTGTCAGCTCTTTGTACCAGGTGTTTGTTGAGTAAATAGCTAATCGATTAGCTATTTACAAATGAACTTATTTTCATTTCTTTTTAGATTCCACATATAAGGGATGTCATACAATATATCTCCTTTTCTGTTTGACTTACTTCACTTAGTATGACACTCACTAGGTCCATGCATGTTGCTGCAAATGGCATTATTTCATTCTTTGTAATGGCTGAGTAATATTCCTGTGTGTATATGAATCACATCTTCTTTCTCCAGTCCTCTGTTTGTGGACATTTAAAATGAAAGTGAAAGTTGCTCAGTCAAGTCCAACTCTTTGAGACTTCATGGGCTATACAGTCCATGGAATTCTCCAGGCCAGAATACTGGAGTGGGTAGCCTTTCCCTTCTCCAGAGGATCTTCACAACCCAAGGATCGAATCCAGGTCTCCCTCATTGCAGGTGGATTCTTTACCAGCTGAGCCACAAGGGAAGCCCAAGAATACTGGAGTGGGTAGCCTATCCCTTCTCCAGCAGATCTTCCCAACCCAGGGATTGAACCCAGGTCTCCCACATTGCAGGCGGATTCTTTACCAGCTGAGCCACAAGGGAAGCCCAAGAATACTGGAGTGGGTAGCCTATCCCTTCTCCAGCAGATCTTCCCAACCCAGGGATTGAACCCAGGTCTCCCACATTGCAGGCGGATTCTTTACCAGCTGAGCCACAAGGGAAGCCCAAGAATACTGGAGTGGGTAGCCTATCCCTTCTCCAGCAGATCTTCCCAACCCTGCATTGCAGATGGATTCTTTACCAACTGAGCTATCAGGGAAGCCCTGTGGACATCTAGGTTGCTTCTAAATCTTAGCTATAAACACTGCTTTAGTGAACATTGGGGTGCACATATCTTTCAGACCATAGTTTTCTCTGGATATATGCCCAAGAGTGGGATTGCAGGGTCATATGGTAGCACTATATTTAGTTTTTTGAAGAACCTCCCTATTGTTCTCCATAGTGGCTGTACCAATTTACAGTCCCACCATCAGTACAGGAGGATTCCCTTCTCTGCACACCCTCTCTAGCATTTATTGTTTGTGGACTTTTTGATGATGGCCATTCTGACTGGTGTGAGGTGATCTCATTGTAGTTTTGATTTGCATTTCTCTAATAGTTAGTGAGATTTCTCCCAGCAGTCTTGATTCCATCTTGTGCTTCATCCAGCCTAGCATTTCACATGATGTACTCTGCATATAAGTTAAATAAGCAGGGTGACAATATACAGCCTTGACTTACTCCTTTACGAATTTTGAACCAGTCCATGGGTCCATGTCTGGTTCTAACTGTTGCTCCTTGACCTGTAAATTATCCTATTAGGTTAGGGTTAGGGTAATGATCCTATTACCATTTACTTATTTGTTTTGGGTTTATTTTTTTTAGGCCTTTTCTTTCTCTTATGTTTCCTGCCTAAAGAAGTTCCTTTAGCATTTGTTATAAAGCTCGTTTGAAAGTGAAAGTGAAGTCGCTCAGTCGTGTCTGACTCTTTGTGACCCCATGGGGTGTAGCCTACCAGGCTCCTCCATCCGTGGGATTCTCCAGGCAAGAGTACTGGAGTGGGTTGCCATTTCCTTCTCCAGGAGATCTTCCCAACCCAGGGATCGAACCTGGGTCTCCCACATTGCGGGCAGACACCTTACCATTAGTGGTGCTGAATCTGTTTTAACTTCTGCTTACCTATAAAGCTTTTGATTTCTCATCAAATCTGAACAAGAGTCTTGCTGGACAGAGTATTCTCGGTTGCAGGTTCTTCCCTTTCATCACTTTAAATATATCATGCCATTCCCTTCTAACATGTAGTTTCTGTTAAGAAATCAGCTGATAACCTTATGGGAGTTTGCTTTGTTGTTTGTCATTTTTCCCTTGTTGCTTTTAATAGTTTAATTTTTGTCAGTTTGATTACTATGCCTCTCAGTGTGTTCCTCCTTAGGTTTATCCTGCCTGGAACTCTCTATGCTTCCTGGACTTGGTTGACTGTTTCCTTGCCCATGCTGGGAAGATTTCAATTATTATCTCTTCAAATATTTTCTTGAGTACTTTCTCTCTTCTTCTTCTGGGGCCCCATATTGGGAATGTTGGTGTGTTTAATGTTATCCCAGAGGTCTCTTAGGCGATTTTCATTTTTTTCATTCTTTTTCTATATTTTGTTTTGTGGCAGTGATTTCCATCTGTCTCCCAGGTCACTTATCTGTTCTTCTGTCTCAGTTTTCTGTTAGTTATTCCTCCTAGTGTATTTTTCATCTCTGTTTGTCATTTAGTTCTTCTAGGTCTTTTGGGAAACATTTCTTGCATCTTTTCCATTCTTTTTCCAAGATCATGGATAGTCTTCACTACGATTATTCTGAATTCTTTTTCTGGAAGGTTGCCTGTCTCCACTTCATTTAGTTGTTTTTCTGGGGGTTTATCTTGTTCCTTCACTGGGGATGTAATCCTTTGCCTTTTCATTGTGTTTAACTTTCTGTGATTGTGGCTTTTGTCCTGGTGGCTGCTGGATTGTAGTTCTTCTCGCTTTTTCTGTCTGCCCTCTGGTGGAAAAGGCTATCTAAGAGGCTTGTCTAAGCTTTCTGCTGGAAGGACTGATGGTCAGAAAAACTGGGTCTTCCTCTGATGGGAAAGGCTGTGCTTAGTAAAACTTTAATCTGACTGTCTTCTAATAGTGGGGCTGCGCTCCCTCCCTGTTAGTTGTTTGGCTTGAGGGGACCCAGCCCTGGAGTTTACAGGCTCTATGATAGGGCTAATGACATCCTCCAGTAGGACTCATGCCAATGGACACATCCCAAAACCTCTGGGACTGCCCTTGACCCTGCAATGAACCGCTGCCACTCCAGCCCTCTTCAGGGACCTGCCAACACGTGCAGGTAGGTTTGGTTCAGTCTCTTATGAGGCCACTTCTCCTTCCCCCTAGGCCCTGATACACACAAGAGTTTTGTGTGCCCCCTAAGAGTGGAGTCTCTGTTTCCTCCTATCCTGTGGCACTCCTGCCGTCAAATCCTGCTGGCCTTCAAAGTCAGATTCTTTGGGAATTCCTAGTCCCCCTTTGCTGGATCCCCAGCTGGCAAGCCTGATGTGGAACTCAGAACCTTTACAACACTGGGAGAACTTCTCTGGTATGATTGTTCTCTTGACTGTGGGTCACCCCCCCAGGGAGTACGGGATTTTATTTTATTGTGACTGTACCCCCTCCTACCATCTCACTGTGGTTTCTCCTTTGTATTTGGCTGTGGCACATCTTTGGTGAGTTCCAGCATCCTCCTGTTGGTGGTAGTTCAACAGCAAATTGCAGTTTCTGATCTGTCACAGAAGATGTGCACATGTCTTTCTACTCTGCCATCTTGAACCAATTTACCAGTGATAACATATATTCATCATTGCCCTATCCCAGGAACCTTCAAAAATTTTCTCCTCTCATTTAATTTCTCCCTATGAGGAAAGCATGAATATCCCCATTATAGGCTCAGGGAGGAGGCTCAGGAACCTCTCAGGGAGCATGTAGATTGGGGTCACTGTAGATTGGGGGACAATGGGTCACCAGCCTGGATAACTGAGCCCCAGGACTTACCACTACTATCTGCATATGAGGGAAGTGAACTGGGGCTCCCTATGAGTGAAGTGCCAAAGAAAGGGTTGGTACATGGGCTAAAAACTTTTTTTTAAGCTTTTCATCCTTTAATGAGTACACATTTCACTGGCAGTGTGCAAATAGTCTTATTTTAGTGGGGACTGAGGGAAGAATGAATGACAACTCACAGCTACAGGTTATGGATTAACTTCTTTCAAGATGGTAATTTTCAACCTTGATATCTTTTGCTCTTTAGCTACTGAGAACTTCTTGATGCTGAGACTTTGGTTATTAATTCTAATGTCACATCACTGTCAGATTCCACATAATGGCATTGTGGATGAACCTACGAAGAAAATTTGAGCTTTAATCTATTCCTAAGTGGATCTGTCTGTCACTATAAGAAGCACATGTTTTTATTTAGTGAAAAGTTGCCAAAATGAAAAATTTTGGAAAAAAATGAGTACAGGAAATTAAACCCATTCTCACCACCTTAAAATACTATTTCTAATTTTTTGTTCCTTCCTTTTTCATTCTTATTTGCATATATTAGTTATAATCAATAGCATATGTTATTTTCTACTCCAATTTTCTTACCTAATATTGAATAAACATTTCCCTATGTTTGAATACAGCCTTCCTAATTATTTCAAATGGCTCCATTGTAGTTCGTCAAATGGAGATATACCAATTCTCTAATGTTTGACTTTTATACCATGTCCAAGTTTTCTCTCACTTTTTGCTCTCTTATAAATAAACTCTTGCTTTTGCTTTATTAAAATAAAGGAGTGGATTTTCTGAAAACATCATTTTGGTCCATAATATATATTGCCAATATGTTTTCTAAAAAGATTGTGTCATTGTAAACTACAAAGTTTACATTGTAGTGTGTGAGGTACCAGTCATGGCACAATCTCTTCACCATTGGGTGTTGTTATTTATTTTTTTTTTTTAGTTTCCTTTTTAATATCTCAGAACAAAATGTAGGCTTACTTATGTTCATTTTAAATATTGATAACTATAGCATATTCTGATTACTAATTGTAGGGACTTGAAAGCTGTACTTAGAGCACATTCTTGGTGAAAACGATTATGTATTCGAGTCTCTCCTTGTGTAGGGAACCAGAAGGTGAACAGTAAAGCATGTGGTAATCATGCTCTGTGCTCTCTAGGAGCTTTCCAGGAGCTGTCTATATCCTCAGTTTCTCAAAAGATATTCAGTTGAATAAGAAAGTTCAATAAGAATACATGATACATGGTTTAAATAGTGACTCAAGAAGAAAACAGGCAAGCTGCCACTAAGCAGATGATAAATCATCTTGCTAATGGTCTAGAGATGGGTCATTTAAGGCATTTAGAGGGTAGTTCAGGTTGTAGTGGTCAAAAAAAAAACATTATGCTTGGGATAGGGTGGGGCATGGTGGGATTGTGCTGCACCTTAAATGATGGTTAGTGTCATGTGGCCAGAGTAGAAAGGTCAGAGAATTTCAGCAGTGGTCTGAAGGTGGGAATGTTCAAGGTAAGTAAAGTCCGGGCTGACGGTGGTCTTAAAGGTCACCCACAGCACCACTTTTCAAACTTCCTTCAGCCATACTCAGCTGAGGGTCTTGTTAAAATGCAGGTATGCAGGTTCTGATTCAGTATGTTACAAGGGAGGGCCAATATTGACTCCATGTTGGGTCTGTTTCTTTGACTTTAACCTTTGGTTTTCTTTGTTTTTCTTATTATAATCATTCATAATGGACCTTTTTCAAAGAACCCTGCCCCTCTGCCTAAAAGTTAGATTAAAGTGCCTTTGTTCAGCTCTCAGAGAGACAATCTGACCCTACCTACCTGTGAATGGTTGCTGAAAAGAAGAAACTAGCATATCCCCTCCCCAAGGCTAACCATTCCAGGAGATATTTGCAGTATTTATGACCTTTTTACTTGACTTCCTCACCTCCTCCTCCTCTCTGTTCTATAAACGAACCTGGTATCCAGAACTGGAAAGATAGTTATTTTCAGACACTAAGTAAGTAAGTAAGTAAGTAAAGTCACTCAGTCGTGTCCGACTCTTTGTGACCCCGTGGACTGCAGCCCACCAAGCTCCTCAGTCCATGGGATTCTCCAAGCAAGAATACTGGAGTGGGTTGCCATTTCCTTCTCCAGGGGATCTTCCCGACCCAGGGATCGAACCCAGGTCTCCCGCACTGGAGGCAGACGCTTTAACCTCTGAGCCACCAGGGAAGTCCCTAGTATGCCATTTTCTCAGTCAACCAGCTTTCCAAATAAAGTTGTATTCCTTGTCTCAACACCTTGTCTCTCAGATTTATTGGCATGTCATGCAACAAGCAGAGTGACCTTGGACTCAATAACAAGTAGGTTGAGAATGGTGTCAGATTCTGCATTATTCACAAGCTCCCAGGGACTGCTACAGCCCATTCATTGAGCGCCAGTGATCTATACCAATCCTTTTCTTTTAAAGATGGAGAAACTGAGTCCAGTTGCAATGAGATTATAAACAATTTGAGCTAGAACTCAGTATTTATTTAGGAAATATTAGGATATAATGTTGGAACTGATTAAGAAAAATAAAGAAGTTATTTATAGCATATGTTCTCAATGCCATGTACTTGACAGACTTTTATCTCACTTTCTCCTCGTGACACTTTTACATAATAAATAATTTGGTGTTTATTTTCCAGAAGGAACACTGATCTTTTCACAGCCAAAGCAGTTTGCCCAAAGTCAAATTAGTGTCCTTTCAGATCATTCCATCCCTATATCCATGACTTTTATTAGCACCTTCACTGCCATCAAAGGTATTAAAGTATTCATCAGGCACTGTGACTATTTTACTTTGGCTCCACTTTGACATTTGAAACATAATTTATTTATTTATTATTGATATATAGTTGATTTACAGTGATGGTGTTATTTTTCTGGTATAAGCAAAGTGACTCAGATATATATTTTTTTCATATCCTTTTCCATTATGGTTTATTACAGGATATTGAATATAGTTTCCTGGACTATACAGTAGGATCTTGTTGTTTATCCATTTTGTATATAATAGTTTGTATCTGCCAATCCCAAACTCCCAATCTATCCCTCCCCTACCTACTTCCCCCTTGGCAACCACAAGTCCGTCCTGTGTCTGTGAGACTGTTCTGTGAAACATTTTAAATGCTCTAAATAACTTTCACTTATGGAAAGATGAAGGAGAGATACTTTTTCCTATTCTTCCTGCTAACAACAACTAAAAGCTATGGACATTAAATAAGAAACCAACATAAGACCACTGGTATGGCAGAGAGAAGATGGGATTTCAGGACACAATAAATGACAATGGAGAATTCCCAATAAAACCCTACTTCTACTAGCCAGAGGAACAGGAAAGTCACAGCCTTGCAAGAGAGAAATGTTTAGATAATAACTGCTGAATTCCAGCCAAATGATGTCAGTGGAGGCTCCCTGAGGAGAAGCCCCACCCAGCCAGAATGGGATCAGTAGAAGCTGAATGGGGAGATGAAACTCCCACTCCCAACCCACAAGTACCAAGGAGACTATCCCCGCTTCAGGTCTCAACAGAGGGCAGGTGAGGAACCTGGAGTCTACTCCCTCCTGTCAGTAATGAAAAGGTATCTCTTCTCCTGCTAGAGTGCTATCGGAGGAGTCAGCTGAAACAGATGATTTACATATCTAACTCATGTAGAATGTTTTACATAGAATCTCATAATTCTATGTAAGATTTACATAGATTTACACAGAATCTCATAATATAATACTCAAAATATATGGTTTTCAATTAGAAATGATTCATCATAACAGTGGAGCAGGAAATGACAACAACTGCACTGTTCTTGCCTGGAGAGTCCCTTGGACAGAGGAGCCTGGTGGGCTGCTGTCCATGGGGTCGCATAGAGTCAGACACGATGGAAGCGACTTAGCATGCATGTATGCATTGGAGAAGGAAATGGCAACCCAGTCCAGTATTCTTGCCTGGAGAATCCCAGGGATGGAGGAACCTGGTGGGCTGCCACCTATGGGGTCACACAGAGTCGGACATGACTGAAACGACTTAGCAGCAGCAGCAGCAGCATAACAAAACCAGGAAAATTATAACCTGAATATAAAAAGGCAGTCAATGCTCACAAGTATCAAGATGGCAGAGATGTTAGAATTATCTGCAATGACTACTAAAGCAGCCATCATAAAAATGCTTCACTGAGCAGTTATGCTTGAAACAAAGGAAAAAAATACAGTGTCAAAAAATATATATAGAAGAGATAAAGAAGAATGGAACTGGAGGAATAAACTTACCTGACTTCAGGCTCTACTACAAAGCCACAGTCATCAAGACAGTATGGTACTGGCACAAAGACAGAAATATAGATCAATGGAACAAAATAGAAAGCCCAGAGATAAATCCACACACATATGGACACCTTATCTTTGACAGAGGAGGCAAGAATATACAATGAAGTAAAGACAATCTCTTTAACAAGTGGTGCTGGGAAAACTGGTCAACCACTTGTAAAAGAATGAAACTAGATCACTT
>SJYX01010710.1:101758-122877 GCA_006410675.1 Oreotragus oreotragus
ATGTATTCGAGTCTCTCCTTGTGTAGGGAACCAGAAGGTGAACAGTAAAGCATGTGGTAATCATGCTCTGTGCTCTCTAGGAGCTTTCCAGGAGCTGTCTATATCCTCAGTTTCTCAAAAGATATTCAGTTGAATAAGAAAGTTCAATAAGAATACATGATACATGGTTTAAATAGTGACTCAAGAAGAAAACAGGCAAGCTGCCACTAAGCAGATGATAAATCATCTTGCTAATGGTCTAGAGATGGGTCATTTAAGGCATTTAGAGGGTAGTTCAGGTTGTAGTGGTCAAAAAAAAAACATTATGCTTGGGATAGGGTGGGGCATGGTGGGATTGTGCTGCACCTTAAATAATGGTTAGTGTCATGTGGCCAGAGTAGAAAGGTCAGAGAATTTCAGCAGTGGTCTGAAGGTGGGAATGTTCAAGGTAAGTAAAGTCCGGGCTGACGGTGGTCTTAAAGGTCACCCACAGCACCACTTTTCAAACTTCCTTCAGCCATACTCAGCTGAGGGTCTTGTTAAAATGCAGGTATGCAGGTTCTGATTCAGTATGTTACAAGGGAGGGCCAATATTGACTCCATGTTGGGTCTGTTTCTTTGACTTTAACCTTTGGTTTTCTTTGTTTTTCTTATTATAATCATTCATAATGGACCTTTTTCAAAGAACCCTGCCCCTCTGCCTAAAAGTTAGATTAAAGTGCCTTTGTTCAGCTCTCAGAGAGACAATCTGACCCTACCTACCTGTGAATGGTTGCTGAAAAGAAGAAACTAGCATATCCCCTCCCCAAGGCTAACCATTCCAGGAGATATTTACAGTATTTATGACCTTTTTACTTGACTTCCTCACCTCCTCCTCCTCTCTGTTCTATAAACGAACCTGGTATCCAGAACTGGAAAGATAGTTATTTTCAGACACTAAGTAAGTAAGTAAGTAAGTAAAGTCATTCAGTCGTGTCCGACTCTTTGTGACCCCGTGGACTGCAGCCCACCAAGCTCCTCAGTCCATGGGATTCTCCAGGCAAGAATACTGGAGTGGGTTGCCATTTCCTTCTCCAGGGGATCTTCCCGACCCAGGGATCGAACCCAGGTCTCCCGCACTGGAGGCAGACGCTTTAACCTCTGAGCCACCAGGGAAGTCCCTAGTGTGCCATTTTCTCAGTCAACCAGCTTTCCAAATAAAGTTGTATTCCTTGTCTCAACACCTTGTCTCTCAGATTTATTGGCATGTCATGCAACAAGCAGAGTGACCTTGGACTCAATAACAAGTAGGTTGAGAATGGTGTCAGATTCTGCATTATTCACAAGCTCCCAGGGACTGCTACAGCCCATTCATTGAGCGCCAGTGATCTATACCAATCCTTTTCTTTTAAAGATGGAGAAACTGAGTCCAGTTGCAATGAGATTATAAACAATTTGAGCTAGAACTCAGTATTTATTTAGGAAATATTAGGATATAATGTTGGAACTGATTAAGAAAAATAAAGAAGTTATTTATAGCATATGTTCTCAATGCCATGTACTTGACAGACTTTTATCTCACTTTCTCCTCGTGACACTTTTACATAATAAATAATTTGGTGTTTATTTTCCAGAAGGAACACTGATCTTTTCACAGCCAAAGCAGTTTGCCCAAAGTCAAATTAGTGTCCTTTCAGATCATTCCATCCCTATATCCATGACTTTTATTAGCACCTTCACTGCCATCAAAGGTATTAAAGTATTCATCAGGCACTGTGACTATTTTACTTTGGCTCCACTTTGACATTTGAAACATAATTTATTTATTTATTATTGATATATAGTTGATTTACAGTGATGGTGTTATTTTTCTGGTATAAGCAAAGTGACTCAGATATATATTTTTTTCATATCCTTTTCCATTATGGTTTATTACAGGATATTGAATATAGTTTCCTGGACTATACAGTAGGATCTTGTTGTTTATCCATTTTGTATATAATAGTTTGTATCTGCCAATCCCAAACTCCCAATCTATCCCTCCCCTACCTACTTCCCCCTTGGCAACCACAAGTCCGTCCTGTGTCTGTGAGACTGTTCTGTGAAACATTTTAAATGCTCCAAGTAACTTTCACTTATGGAAAGATGAAGGAGAGATACTTTTTCCTATTCTTCCTGCTAACAACAACTAAAAGCTATGGACATTAAATAAGAAACCAACATAAGACCACTGGTATGGCAGAGAGAAGATGGGATTTCAGGACACAATAAATGACAATGGAGAATTCCCAATAAAACCCTACTTCTACTAGCCAGAGGAACAGGAAAGTCACAGCCTTGCAAGAGAGAAATGTTTAGATAATAACTGCTGAATTCCAGCCAAATGATGTCAGTGGAGGCTCCCTGAGGAGAAGCCCCACCCAGCCAGAATGGGATCAGTAGAAGCTGAATGGGGAGATGAAACTCCCACTCCCAACCCACAAGTACCAAGGAGACTATCCCCGCTTCAGGTCTCAACAGAGGGCAGGTGAGGAACCTGGAGTCTACTCCCTCCTGTCAGTAATGAAAAGGTATCTCTTCTCCTGCTAGAGTGCTATCGGAGGAGTCAGCTGAAACAGATGATTTACATATCTAACTCATGTAGAATGTTTTACATAGAATCTCATAATTCTATGTAAGATTTACATAGATTTACACAGAATCTCATAATATAATACTCAAAATATATGGTTTTCAATTAGAAATGATTCATCATAACAGTGGAGCAGGAAATGACAACAACTGCACTGTTCTTGCCTGGAGAGTCCCTTGGACAGAGGAGCCTGGTGGGCTGCTGTCCATGGGGTCGCATAGAGTCAGACACGATGGAAGCGACTTAGCATGCATGTATGCATTGGAGAAGGAAATGGCAACCCAGTCCAGTATTCTTGCCTGGAGAATCCCAGGGATGGAGGAACCTGGTGGGCTGCCACCTATGGGGTCACACAGAGTCGGACATGACTGAAACGACTTAGCAGCAGCAGCAGCAGCATAACAAAACCAGGAAAATTATAACCTGAATATAAAAAGGCAGTCAATGCTCACAAGTATCAAGATGGCAGAGATGTTAGAATTATCTGCAATGACTACTAAAGCAGCCATCATAAAAATGCTTCACTGAGCAGTTATGCTTGAAACAAAGGAAAAAAATACAGTGTCAAAAAATATATATAGAAGAGATAAAGAAGAATGGAACTGGAGGAATAAACTTACCTGACTTCAGGCTCTACTACAAAGCCACAGTCATCAAGACAGTATGGTACTGGCACAAAGACAGAAATATAGATCAATGGAACAAAATAGAAAGCCCAGAGATAAATCCACACACATATGGACACCTTATCTTTGACAGAGGAGGCAAGAATATACAATGAAGTAAAGACAATCTCTTTAACAAGTGGTGCTGGGAAAACTGGTCAACCACTTGTAAAAGCATGAAACTAGATCACTTTCTAACACCACACACAAAAATAAACTCAAAATGGATTAAAGATCTAAATGTAAGACCAGAAACTATAAAACTCCTAGAGGAGAACATAGGCAAAACACTCTCCGACATAAATCACAGCAGGATCCTCAATGATCCGCCTCCCAGAATACTGGAAATAAAAGCAAATATAAACAAATGGGATCTAATTAAAATTAAAAGCTTCTGCACAACAAAGGAAACTATAAGCAAGGTGAAAAGACAACCCTCTGAATGGGAGAAAATAATAGCAAATGAAGCAACTGACAAACAACTAATCTCAAAAATATACAAGCAACTTATACAGCTCAATTCCAGAAAAAGGTGGGAGGTGGGGTTCATGTTTGGGAGTTCATGTACACCCATGACCGATTCATGTCAATGTATGAAACCAATATAGTACTGTAAAGTAAAATAAAGTAAAAATAAAAAATTTTAAATATATATATATATAGAAGAGATAAAGAAAAACAAAATGGAGATTTTAGAACTGAAGATTCAGAAACCAAAATAAAAAACTCACTAGATGGTATCAGCAGCAGGATGGGGATAACAGAAGAGAGAATCAGTGATCAGGGAGACAGAGTAATAGAAAGTACACAATCTAAACATCAGAGAAAACAGAGCAAAACAAAACAAAAGTGAACAGAGCTTTAGGGACTTGTGAAATTACCACAAAAGATCTATCATTTGTGTTTTTGAAGTCCCTGAAGGAGAAGGGAGAGAGGGCAAGTTGAAAAGTACTCAAAGAAATAATGCCTGAAAACTTCCAAATTTGGCAAAAGACATAAACCCACAGTTTCAAGAAACTAAGCAAATCCCAAATAGGATAAACCCATAGAAGTCCACACCAAGACGCAAGTCAAATTTCTGAAATCTCATGAAATAAACAATCTTGAAAGCAATCAGGGAGAAGCAACACCTTACCTAAAGAAAGAATACAATTTGAATGACAGTATATTTCTCATCAGAAACCATGGAAGCTAGAAGGAGGTGGCAGAATAATTTTCAAGTGCTGAAATAAAAGCCTTGTTTTAACCCAGAACCTGTGAAGGGGAATCAAGATGTTCTCAGATGAAACGAAAACTAAGACAATTTGTCACCAGCAGACCTACCCTAAATGTATAAGGAAAATTTCTTAAAGGAAAGACAGGAAATATTAAAAGAGGGAATCTTGGAACATCAGGAAAAAAGACCAACAGAATGAGTAAAAATATTTTTCTTCTCCTGTTGTATTTTCTAAGTGCGATAGTTGAAACAAAAATACTACACTGTTTGATGTGGTTTTAAATGTATGTAGAGGAAATAGTTAAGGTAATTATAAGTGCAGGAGGGTAAAGGAACTTAACAGGATGTAAGGTTTCTATCTATATGTCATCAAACTGGTTAAATGATAACTGTGATAAGTTATGTTTGTATGATGTCATACCTAGAACAACCACTAAAAAAACTATACAAATTGATATATCAAAACCAGTAGACATATATCAAAATGGAATTCCAAAAAGGTGTTCACATAACCCAAAAGAAGATAGGAAAAGTAAAACAGAGGAATTAAAATTAAAAGTACACACTTAAGCCCTAACATAAGTAATTACATTAAATATAAATGTAAATATTCTAAATACACCAACTAAAAGAGATTATCAGAGTGGATTAAAAAAAAGTATGATCCAAATCTAAGATACCTACATAAATTCTCTTAAAATATATGAGGATAGGTAGGTTGAAAGCAAAAGGATGGGAAAATATATGTCATGTAAACATTGATCAAAAGAAACATTAACTATATTAATATTAGATTAAGTTCCAAAGGAAATTATGAGACAAAGAGAAACATTATATAATGATAAAAGGGTTTATCCACCAAAAAGAGACAAAAATCCTGAAACTGTATTCTCCAAAGACTAGAGCTAGTTTTTCTGAAGCAAACACTAAGAGCTGAAAGGAAAAATAGACCACTCTGCACTTGGGTAGCATGAGGAAGATCCTTATGATGACAAAACATTTCTGAATTTTGAGTGCAGTGATAGCAACACTAATCCACATCTGTGATAAAAAAAAGAAGTGTACACACACAGTGCACCAATGTCAACTTCTTGGTTTTGATATAGTTAAGAGTAAAAAGCTTTGCTCATAGCTCAGTCGGTAAAGAGTTTGCCTGCAATGCAGGAGACCCGGTTTCGATCTCTGGGTCGGGAAGATTCTCCTGGAGAAGGAAATGGCAACCCACTCCAGTATTCTTGCTTGGAGAATCCCATGGACAGAGGAGCCTGGAAGACTACAGTCTCTGGGGTTGCAAGAATCAGACACGACTAAGCGACTCGCCGCACACATAATCAAAGGCTTTAGGGTAGTCAGTGAAGCAGAAGTATATGCTTTATGGGCTTCCCTGATAGCTCAGTTGGTAAAGAACATTCCTGCAATGCAGTAGACCCTGGTTTGATTCCTGGGTCAGGAAGATCTGCTGGAGAAGGGATAGGCTATCCACTCCAGTATTCTTGGACTTCAGAAACCAAAGTGACAATGTAACATGCAGGACTGTGGAGGTAAGTGGAGGCCTCAGGATAAAATGCAAATAAGTGCTGGTTAAGGCTGCACTTGGCAATGGAGCATTGCCTGTGAGGACATGTTGCAGACACTGATGGTCATGGACAGTGTTCCCCAACTTGCATCTGGGGAGACTCCTCTACTACCACCAACTCATTTGCATGCTGTTATCTGATTTCTGACATCACCTGGCTGACAATTGTCCAAGTGAGATTCCTAGCCCTTCCTCAAGATCTAGAACTCAGCGTTCTAGTTTGGAAGTTGGGTTTGCTCTGATGATGGATGTCAGCCCACAGATGACCTTTCTTTAGTTAAAGGTACAAAAGAGGCTAACTGCTACATTTCCTTAGGACCTTCCCGCATGATTTTCTCTCTCCTGAAAAGTCTTTCCTTATCCCTCTAGTAACTAAGCCTCAGGCATCAGGCCTCCTCAGGCTCTCTGGCATGCTTAATGTAAATGAGAACCCAATTCAAACTTGCCTAGTCAGAAAAAGACTTTCTTTCAGCCCACTTAACTGAAATCCCCAGTGTCCAAGAGACAATGTTGAGAATCTGTCCTTCTCCACCTGTTAGCTCTGATTTCTTCACATTCTCCCTTGCCATGTGTTGGCCCCTGACAGTTCCAGGCATACATTCGATGAGATTGACATTCTGGTGGAAACTGAAAGAGCCTCTTTTCTAGTTCCTGGTGAGCTCCAGGACTGACGCTCATTGGTTGTGCTGGGTCTTGTGCCTATTCTCGAGTCCATCATTTAGACCCTGGGAGGTCAGGCCTGGGTCATGTGCTAACCTGGGGGACAGGGGTTGTTGCAACTTCTGGTGTTGAGAAAGGAAGCCTGGGTTGTGGTTTCCATAGGAAATGGGTGGGTAGAATGGGCAAACCAGCTATCATGGACAGCCTCTCTCATCTCCAAGCGTAGCTGGTAAGCCTCTCCACTGTGATCCAGTAATACTTGTTCTTATATGTCTGGTAGCACTCAATGCATTAGGCAGCTAAAAATTTACATTTCTCTATCTCCTTCCAGACAGTGAACTTTTAAAGCCCTGGGCTAAAAGTAATTAAAACAGAATAGAACAACAGCAGCAGCAAACATTTATTGACTGTTCACTATGTGCTAGGCTCTGTGTGGCTATTTTAAATCATGTTAACTCATTTTGAACTGTGAGCTAGATACTATTATTATTTCCATTTTACAGATGAGGAGCCTGAGGTTTGGAATATTAAGTGACCCTCTCACTGATGAGAGATAGAGGGTTCAAAATGCAGCCTTTTAAAAAGAATGAAGTCATACATGAACAAGGCTATAATTTGCAGCACTGTTTGCAAAGCTGAAAGTGGGGAATCTCCCAAGAGTTCACCCAGAGGGAACTGATTGGACAAACTGTGGTACATCTGCACAGTGGTGTAGTGTGGAGCTGTGAGAGGTAATAAGGAGGGTCTGTATCACTGTGAAGTTATTGTCAGGATACGTTGCTAACTGACCAGGAAAAGACAGGATATAGAACTGTGTATCGGAGAAGGCAATGGCACCCCACTCCAGTTACTCTTGTCTGGAAAATCCCATGGATGGAGGAGCCTGGAAGGCTGCAGTCCATGGGGTCGCTGAGATTCGGATACGGCTGAGCAAATTCACTTTCACTTTTTACTTTCATACATTGGAGAAGGAAATGGCAACCCACTCCAGTGTTCTTGCCTGGAGAATCCCAGGGACGGGGAAGCCTGGTGGGCTGCCATCTATGGGGTCGCACAGAGTCGGACACGACTGAAGCGACTTAGCAGAACTGTGTATATAGTATGCTGCCTTTCATATAAGCAAAAAGGAGATAAATATGTATATGGGCTTCCCTCGTAGCTCACCTTATAAAGAATTCATCTGCAATGCAGGAGACCTTGGTTTGATTCTTGGGTCAGAAAGAGAAGGGATAGGCTACCCATCCCAGTATTCTTGGGTTTCCCTGGTGACTCAGATGGTAAAGAATCTGCCTACATTACGGGAGACCTGGGTTCGATCCCTGGTTTGGGAAAATCACCTGGAGGGGAGCATGGCAACCCACACCAGTGTTCTTGCCTGGAGAATCCCCATGGACAGAGGAGCCTGGGGGGCTGCAGTCCATGGGGTCGCAACGAGCTGGACATAACTGAGTGACACACACACAGTCCAGCACACGCACACACAGACACACACATATACATATATATAAACGTGTACACACACACACATATATACACATATATACATATTTACTTATATTTTGAAATAGAAGCAATAGAACAACCCACAGTTTTACAAACCAAGCAAGGTACAATGCTTCATAAGTTGGCTTTGGAGCCATGTAAACATTTTACATAACTAAAAACTAAATGAAACCAAAGGAGAATGAAAACCATCTCTTAACATCAAAAGCACATTGAAACAAATGATCCTGATAGCATAACTTCACAGAGAATTGTTTCAAGTGACTTTGAAACACAGTGATTTGTGTATTACCAGTGGGACAAAGAGACAAAAAGAACCACGAACACTGACACAAAACCTGCGTTCCATGTCTTGCTGTTGGTAATAAAAAATGGTATTGTTGTTTGAAGCTCTTATATATAAAAATATACATATTTTAACCTTAAGTAATTATATTAAAGTCTTGGGAAACAAGGCTTTTGTTGTAAGAGAAGGGATACAAATACAAAATCTTGGAAATTAAGTAAAGTCTTGTTGTCATAATAAGATTTAGAAACAGCAGTATGAAGTACTTTCTGTATTCCATAAGTAATTGTGTTAATGTCTTCAGGAGCAGCTGTAGCCCCAGACAAGGCCTCCTGCCTGAGTCAGACCTTCCTTCCAGCTGAGCTCCGTTTCTCCCACAGGCCTAGGCATTTATTGTCATTCTTGATTGTTTGGGCCAATGTTCATTGGATGGACGGGAGTGAAAATTTCCATGGTTTCTGTGGCTCCAAAGTCTGTTTGGAGGACATGCCGTGGGTCCCTTGGATTTCCTGATCAAGTCCCCTGAATATAGGCACCAGCTGCTCGTCATGTATGCAGGCTGCAGTGGTGTGGGGCACCCAGGAACCTGTGGCCTCAAAGAGCTGTCAGTCATTTGAGCAGGCTGGAAACCACCCTCACCAAGGACTGGAAACACACCCAGGCTGAGCCTTGACTGCCAGGACAGGCTTCGGCTCTGAGGAGTGGCAGGGTAATTCAGACCTGGTCAAGAAATTGTTGCTGTTTTCTTTATCTTTCTTTATTTACTTGTTCAATCCAGCTTCTCAAATCCTTCAGCAGATCTGGCTTCACAGGTGCTTCACAGGCTCTGGGTGCAGTGCTCGTGGGTATGTCCCATCGGAAGCCTCATTCAGGGTCTGAAGTTCCTGGCAGCCATGGATTTGATGGGCTGGCTTACCTGTGGTTCCTCTGTACCGTGGAAACTTAGTATAGGGTCACAGCCTGCCAGGCTTCCTGGCCTCTTGTATTCTTCTCTCAGCAGGTGCCCATGCCCTTGTTGGCAGACTCAGTCTGGCACAGATCCTTCTATGGATCTCATGCCAGTGATTGGACACCCCATCCCTGAGTCCTGGCCCCACCCTGAGCCCCGCTCTGGTTGTATCATGACACTCCTGGGCCTCAGTCACTGCTTAGATCATCTGCTGATTACCCTAATGTTATATGTTGACCTGTGTCCTCCTTTGGGGTTAACATGTTGAAATCTCAATCCTCAGATCCATAAATGGGACCTTATTTAGAAATAGAGCCTTTGTAGGTGATCAAGATGAGGTCATTAGGGTGGGCCCTAATCTGTATGTCTATGTCCTTATAAAAAGGGAGAAATCTGGACTCAGACACACACATACAGGGAGAACATCATGTGAAGGTGAAGGCAGAGATCGAGGTAACTTATCTACAAGCTGAGAAGCACCAAACACTGCAGCTGCCACCAGAAGCTGGGAGGGAAGCACAGGACAGAGTCAACTCACAGAAGGACCCACCCCTGCTAATAGGGTGATCTTGGACTTCCAGCCTCCAGGACTCTGAGAAGACACTTTTTGTTGTTTAAGCCACCCAGTCAGTGGTACTTTGTTATGACAGCCCCAGAAAGTGAATAAACTTAGTAAGGAGGTCACCAAATGGTGGCCATCACATATTCATGAGGCCTGCTTCTTATTTCAGAAAACTTGGAGCCAACACTTACAAATCTGTAGATATCACATAACATTCAGTTTCCCTTGAAAAATCAGAGCAACTCTGGCCATTCTGACTCCAAAAATCAGAAAAAAAATCTGTCAGCTCTAGGCCATTCCTGCTTAGCCACAGGTCCCTGGACGGAGTCCCCCTTGGTCGGCCATAGATCCTACAGCCAACTCAGCGCGTGTTGACGCACATGTGTAACATAGACAAGGCGTTTCAGCCCCACCCCCTGGATGCCTTTGCTTCACTCAGCAGACGACTGGCCTGGCCCTCATCTGAGTTTCTGATCTTTGCTCCAGTACCTCCAGGACAGGGACTGCAGCCTCTTTTCCCACCCCCGCCCCCAGTCCACTTCTCCTACAGCAGCTGTCACTGCCACCCACTGAGATTCCAGCCTATTGCCTATGCCCGCACCCCCTAACCCTGTACTTTTCGCTCCATCTGAGAGGCAACCCTTCTCTCTGCATGGACCCCGCCCAGTGCTGTTCCCATCCTCCCGGCTCCTGTGTCCCTGCTGCTCCTGGGAGCTGCCCCACCACGGGCAGCCTATTGGCTTACAGGTCAGCGCTGATGACCCACACCACTGTGGGTGGTCATGTGGGCCTACTGTTTCCCAGATGCAACAGTTGGTCCTTTAACCAAAGGGAGATTTTTATAAATTATTTTAAAACTCAAGAGTAGTAAACTGACCTGTCTGTCCAACTTAGCAGTTTCTCTTACACTTTTACTCTTCCTGCTCCAACCCAAAACTATCTGAAGGGAGGGATAGGATGGGAAGTTGTAGAATACATGAATCAAAGAAAAATATGAATCATTTTATCCTTCCAATGAAAAGATGCTAGGTATCAAGTATATATTCAGCACTCCAGTCAGTATCATCCTGAAATGTCTTTCCTGAGATGAGATGTTTTATTTTTTTATCTTTTCAACTGTAATATTTGACTGCATGCAAATGACAGTGCCTGCATTATAAAGCATAATAATATAGTGAACACCTGAGAACCTGTTTCCTACATCAAGAGTCAGAGCACAAAGGAGCAACTCTGGCCATTCTGACTCCAAAAATCAGAAAAAAAATCTGTCCAAAAATCAGAAGAAAATCCCTCTAACCTAGCCCATTTCCTGCCCAGCCTACCTCAAGCAGTTGTTATCCTGAATTTTACCATTCCCTGTTCCCTTCTTCTTCTGAACTCCTTATTTTGGAAATAATTTCACATTTCCAGAAAATTTAAGAAAGTAAAAAGAGTACCAAAAATACCATTAGCCTGTACCCTTGATTCACCTATCATTAACATTTTACCCTGTTTTCTTTATCATTTGATCTCATTCTCTTTATCCTTACCTCTCCCCCCTCCCAACACACACACACACAGTTTTGGGGGGAACCATTTGAGACTATAACATTATGTCACTCCTAAATACTTCAGTGTGTATTTGTTTTCCAACAGTAAGAATATTCTATTATGTAAACATTGCAGTTTTATTAACCTCATAGCATTTTTTTGCCTCCAGTACTAGATGTGCAATAGCTATGTCTCCTCAGCATTGTGTAAACAGGAAACATTTCCACAGACTTTCTTTTGTTACTGTGGACCATGTTGCTGAGAACATCCCTGCACATCTGTTGACACATGTGTGAGAATTTCTTTAGACTTCACCTAGAAGTAGAGTTGCTAGATCATCAACTGTGCAATGTTCAACTTTTCAAGATAATTTCAGGTTGTTTTCCAAAGTGGATGTGGTCACTGATCCTGTACTAGCAATGAATAAGAGTTCCTGTAGACTTTTAATTTTTTGATCATATAGTGTATACACTGTGTGTGAATTATTGCCTTGTGATGGTTTTAATTAGCACTTTTCTGATTACTAATGGTGTTGATCATTTTTTCATATTTTTTGAGCATGCGTGTGCCATTTCCTGTGAAATAGCAACAATACCACCGCTTGTTTACAACTTCCAAAGAACAACAAAAAGCCCTGGGCCTTATATATTAAACAATTCTAAAGAAAATGTAAGAGAGACTATTTTAAGCAAACACATAATTTAATCATAAAACAGCCTAATGAAATAGGTGCTATTTTCTTTAAAATAGGTATTCTCTTTTCTGGGTTTTCCTGGTGGCTCAGGGGTAAAAAATCTGCCTGCAATGTAGGAGACACAGGAGACGCTGGTTCAGTTCCTGGATCAGGAAGATCCCCTGGAGGATGGAATGGCAACCCACTCCAGTATTCTTGCCTGGAGGAACCCATGGACAGAGGAGCCTGGCGAGCTACAGTCCATGAGGTCACAGAATCAGACATGACCGAACACGCAGGCATTTTCTTTTCTCTTCATGTATTTTTGCCCATTTCCCCATCAGGTTGTTTGTTTTATAATCCTTGATTCCTTTTACACTTCTGTTTTAGCTGACTTTCTCTGCACCGCCCGGGCAGGGGAAGGGGAGTAAAGGCAGAAGACAGGCAGCCCCCTCCTCTGCCTCTCTTGACCCTCCAAGGGTCTCCCTGTGACTGCTGGGTGCAGTGGGAGCTCCAATACCCAATGTGGGTTCCAACAATACCCCTGGCGGGGCTCGTTACTGACCCCGCCAGGGTGAGTGTCCTGAGTCCCTTCTTGGCCTCCTCTGCCTCCACTGCAGCAGTGGTGTTGGTGCACCCTGAGACATAGCCTTTTGGGGCTTGAATCTAGGCTCCGCACTCAGCCCTCAACGGCGGAACGGCAGCGGCGAGAGTAGAGTCAGTTTCTCCCGTGTGGTTTGGCTGAAGCAGAGAGGAGTTATCTGAAAGTCTTGACAGGATGCCCCTTTCCTGGTCCTTTGGCCGCAGAGAGCAGGTTTCTGTTCGAGGCTCTTTTGACCTGTGCCCCTTGGTGTTTCCAAATTGCTGGCGTCTCCAGTTCCAAGTCCGGGGATGTATGAGACAAAAAGGAAACTCGACACCGTGTCGTTCCCTGGGTCTCGAGATACCTCACTGGTCTTCCTTCTGCTTTTCACTGTTAGAGACTTCTTGTGTTTTCTCTAGAGCTGTTTTATATATAAGGCCCAGGGCTTTTTGTTGTTCTTTGTGGAAGAAATAGTAAAAACCATATCCACTCCATCTTCCTAGAAGAAGAATCCTTATTAACTTGCAAGAGTTCTTTATGTATTCTGAGTACTGATTCTTAGTTGAGGAGTGTGACACTCCTTGTATATTGAAAATATTGTCTCAGTTTGTGGGCTTTTAAAAACATTTCTTTATGATGCTATTGGCATCTGTTTTGTCAGATGTCCTCGATTTCACTGTAATTTCACTTATCAATCTTTTCTATCTTTGTTTTTAGGTTAGTATTTTGTTTCTTGTTTAAGAAATAACTCATCCCAAATTTAGAAAGATAATCTTTCATAGTGCCTTATAAACTTTTAATGTTTTTATTTCTCATTTAAACTCTTAATCCACCTGGAATTGATTTTGGTATATGTATGTTTTGAGGTAAGGACCCAATTTCATGTTTCTAAACAACCTCATTGAAGTATAAATTGATGTACAATAAAGAAAGCATATTTAAAGTGTACGTTTGAATATGTTTTGATATATATACATGAACACTGTGAAACCATCTCCACAAGGAAGAAAATGAACATATCCATCACTCCAGAAGTTTTTTCCTGCCTCTTTATGATCCTTTCTCCCTCTACCTTCCCATCTTTCCTCTAGCCCTAGGCAATTTCTGATTGGCTTTCTTTTACTCTAAATTAGAATGAATTTGTGAGGTTTCTATATAACTGTAGCCATACAGTCCACACTATTTTTGTTTGGTTTGGTTTCTTTCATTCAGTATAATTATCTTTTTATAATGTCAGAAATTCTTTTTTGTATTGATGAGTACTATTCTATTGTATGTCTGTAACACACTTTGTTTATCCGTCCACTTGTTGATGGACATTTAGTTTTTTCCCATTCTGAGACTGTTTCAAATGCTGTGAACATTTGTATACAAGCCTTTGTATGGAATATGCTTTCCTTTCTGTATAAGTATCTTGGAGTAGAACAGTTAGTTATATGAAAGAAAAATGATTAACTTTTTAAGAAACTCAAAACTGTTTTCCAGAGTCTTATGTTTCTACCAGCAGTGTACGAAAGTTCCATTTGCTCTACTCTTTTCTCATTTTAGCCATTCTAACAGTGGTATAGTGATATCCCATTGTTATTTTAGTTTGCATTTCCCTAATGACTAATGATATTGAACATCTTTCTATGTGCTTTTATATAATTTTCACTTAAATCAATATTTAATGTTATTAAATCTGTTCCAGTATTGTTTATTGTTCAGAATGTGTTCTGGTTTCTTTTTGTTTTGCTTGAAGTTAATATTTGCTTGGGGTTTGTATTTGCTTCATTTGTGTGTGTGTTTATTGCCAATTCTTCCCACATTGTTATCCAGTGGCATTCCCTTTTTGTCTTATTCTTTGGGTATCATGTCTTTTTCTTTTTCCTCTTATTTCATTGCTTTGATGGAGCATATCCTCCAGGAGTTTCTTCAGGTTAAATAGTGGTTTGGTGGTGAGAAGCATAACGATGGACACGTCTCATAACACTGTTCCAATCTGGACCGATTGCGCTTTATGTTTGGTAACTCTCATTATCCCAGATGCTTTGTCTTTAATTTGGAGAGTTGCTTATTTTTTTCTATATTACATTTTCTATTTTCTGTATCTCATGTCTATACCTTTCTTAATTTACCTTCTTATTTTGGGAGATTAACCTTCATTTTTAAAATACGTAAAAATATTTGACATCTCTTATGTCTGCAAATATTATTTTATTTTGACGTTTCCTGGGTAATTTGACTGGGTATAGAATTCTAGAT
Organism: Oreotragus oreotragus; assembly: GCA_006410675.1. NCBI lineage: Eukaryota > Metazoa > Chordata > Mammalia > Artiodactyla > Bovidae > Oreotragus > Oreotragus oreotragus. The sequence goes on from SJYX01010710.1 coordinate 116,796, forward strand.
TAGAAAGCATATGCCTTCAGAATTTTTAATGAATCACTCCATACCTTCTTGCTTTCAGTGTTGTTGAGAAATTTAAACTTGAGTGGTTTTCTCTCTTTCCTCAGTGTTCTAAAAGGACTTATTAATGCTGGGTACTTAGTGGATTGGAAATTTGTCTTCTTTGGTTCTGGGATTTTATTTTATTTTAGAGGATGACTTCCTCTTCCCCTTGTCTCTCTCTCTCTCTTTTTTCTTGAACTCTTATTATTTGGATGTTAGACTGCCTTCTAAATTGCTTATCTTTTACTATTCTACTTTCAACATCTTTTTATTTTTGCTTTATTTTCTAGGGTGTTAACTCTGTCTTTCAACACTTTTAATGGAGTTTTTATTGTCAATTTAAATGTCTTAAAAAAGACTTTTACTGGAATATAATTTCTTTACAATATTTCTGCTGTATAGTGTTGTGAATCAGCCATATGTATACATGTTTCCCCCTCTTGAGCCTCCATCCTTCCCCCCATTTCACCCATCTAGGTCATCAGAGAGCACTAAGCTGACCTCCCTGTGCTACACAGCAGCTTTTCACTACCTGTCTTACACATGATAGTGTATGTATGTGTTAGTGCTGCTCTCTCAATTTGTCCCCCCCCCCCTCTCCTGCTGTGTCCACAAGTCCCTTCTCTACATCCGCATCTCTATTCCTGCCCTGCAGATAGGCTCATCAGTACCATTTTTCTAGATTCCATATATATGCAATAACATAGGATATTTGTTTTTCTTTTTCTGACTCATTTCACTCTGTATGACAGGCTCTAGGTTCATCCACATCCACTGACTCAATTTTATTCCTTTTTATGGCTGAATAATTTTCCATTGTATCTTCTTTATCCATTCATCTGTTGATGACATCTAGGCATCTTCTATGTCCCAGCTATTGTAAATAGTGCTGCTATGAACATTGGGGTACATATGCCTTTTCGAGGTATGATTTTCTCAGGGTATATGCACAGTAGTGGGATTGCTGGGTCATATGGTAGTTTTATTCCTAGTTTTCAAGGAATCTCCATACTTTCTCCATAGTGGCTCTACCAATTGACATTCCCACCAACAGTGTAAGAAGGTTCCCTTTTCTCCACTCCTTCTCCAGCATTTGTTGTTGTAGATTTTTTGATAAAGGCCATCCTGGCCAGTGTGAAGTGACACCTCATTGTAGTTTTGATTTGCATTTCTCTGATAAATAGTGATGTTGAGCATCTTTTCATGTGCCTCTTAGCCATGTGTATATCTTTTTTGGAGAGATGTCTATTTAGATCTTCTGCCCGTTTTTTGATTGGATTATTTGGTTTTCTGATATTGAGCTCCATAAGCTGCTTGTATATTTTGGAGACTAATCAAAGAGTGTTTTCCTCTAAGAGTTTTATATCCTCTTACATTTAGGTCTTTAATCCATTTTGAGTTTATTTTTGTGTCTGGTGTTAGGTAGTGCCCTAATTCATTTGTTTTAATTCTATTTATGCTTTTCATTTTAAAAAGCTCTTTTTGTTATAAACAGTTTAATTTTTGAATAGATTTTAGCTTATAGAAAAATTGCAAAAATAGTTAAGAGAGTTCCCATATACCCCACTCATAGTTTCCCCATTTTAACATCTTACATTACAATGGTACATTTGTTCACTTAATGAACCAATACTGATACATTATTGTTAATTAAATTCCAAACTTTATTCACATTTCCTTAGTTTTTACCTAATGTCCTTTTTCTGTTACAGTATCCCATGCAGGATACCATATTACAGGGGTCTGCAACCCCTAGACCAAGGACCAGTACCTATTAGGAACTGGGCCACAAAGCAGTAGGTGTGCAGTAGGTTACTGAGCAAAGTTTCATCTGTATTTACAGCCACTTCCCATCACTCGCATCACGCCTGAGCTCCACCTCCTGTCAGGTCAGCGGCGGGATTAGATTCTCTTAGGAGTGGGAACTCTACTGTGAACTGCACATGTGAGGGATCTAGGTTGCATGCTCCTAATGAGAATTTAATGCCTGGTGACCTGAGGTAGAGCTGAGGAGATGATGCTAGCACTAGGGAGTGGCTGCAAATACAGATTATCCTTAGCAGAGAGGTTTGATTGCACAGAGACCATTATAAATCAGTCCCTTGCAGACTCATATCAAAACCCGGTCAGTGAGTGCTGCTGCTGCTGCTAAGTCACTTCAGTCGTGTCCGACTCTGTGCGACCCCATAGACAGAAGCCCACCAGGCTCCCCCGTCCCTGGGATTCTCCAGACAAGAACACTGGAGTGGGTTGCATTTCCTTCTCCAATGCATGAAAGTGAAAAGTGAAAGTGAAGTCGCTCAGTCGTGTCCAACTCCCAGCGACCCCACGGACTGCAGCCTACCAGGCTCCTCCATCCATGGGATTCTCCAGGCAAGGGTACTGGAGTGGGGTGCCACGCAAGGGTACTGGAGTGGGGTGCCACCGCCTTCTCCGGGTCAGTGAGTGGCAAGTGGCAATTAAGCTGCATCCAGTGGCAGGCTTTGTAGTGGCAAGTGAGTTGATGTACTTCAGTTGTACAGGCATCTGGTATAGGTGCACAGGTGTCAGAATCTGACAGTTTGGTCCATGCAACTTTCACCCATTATTTTATTTACCTCTTCTATCTGTGCTTCTGCCCCACACAACGCACTTGTCTCGGTCACAGTACTGGTAAGCCCACAGGTTAACCCTAGACAGAATGAGTAAGAAATAAATGTCACTGGGGAGCTTCTTTGAAGAGGGGGTAAGGCCCAGTGAGACAGCAGAAGACTCCCCAAGACTGCCAACAAAAAGAAAGCTGCATTGAAAAGAAAATACTGACTTCTGCTTAAATTGTGGCTTCACTGCAACAGGTGATTCACATTCTTCTCCATGCTAGTTTTGTATATTATGTGGCAACCAGCAATGAGACCTTCAGATTGCTTTGCCACGTGGAGACCAAGCACCCTGCATTAAAAGACAAGCCTTTAGAGTTTTTCAAAAGAAAAAAACCATGAAGAACAGAGCAGTTATTGAAGACCACTACTTCATCAAATATGTATGCGCTGAAAGCATTATTCTTAATGGCTAACCACATTGCTAATGCTAAAAAGCCCTTTCCTATTGGTGAAGAGTTGATCCTGTCTGCTGCTTAGAATCTGTTGTGAACTTTTAGGAGAGACTGCAGTTCAAAAGGTGGCACATGTTCCTCTTTCGGCTAGCACCATAACTAGATAAATTGTTGAAATAGCAGAGATTACTGAGGTACAGTTAGGATTAATGAGTCACCATGGTACACAATCCAGGTTGACAAGTCTACTAGTGTTGGCAGCACAGCAACAGTGCTTGTTTTTATGTGATCTATTTTTCAAGAGGCTGTGCATGAGGATACGTTATGTGCACCTTTATTGCCAACCAACACCACAGCTGCAGGACTATTCAAGTCATTGAATGATTACATATCAGGAAAACCGAGCTGGTCATTTTGTGTTGTATTTACATGGACAGAGCAGCTACCATGACTGGACTACTGAGGTCAAAGACGTGGCTTCTCTGTTAATATATTTGTTTTTTCTTTTCCTGACAAATTGAGAAAGTAGCATTGACATATATATACTATCATTTGTAAAGTAGATGACTAATGGGAAGCAGCTATATAACACAGGGGGCCCAGCCTGGCATGGATGGAGTGGGGCGGGGATGGGTGGTGGGGAGGGAGGCTCAAGAAGGAGGGCGTGTATATGTGTAATTGTGACTGACTGAGGTATGAAAGAGACCACCACAACACTGTAAAGCAATTATCCTCCAATTTAAAAAAAGAGATCACTTCTGAATGTTAGTCTACACATTATGTCATCCATAAATGTTGGCTAGTAAAAAAAAAAAAAATGCCACCTGAACTTAACAGGATGTAATTTTGCAGGATGTAATTAAAATTATCAACCACATTAGTGTACATGCCCTTAACTCACGTCTGTTCTCTCAGCTCTGTGAGAAGATGGATGCAGAGCACACACGTCTCCTCTTATACACAGAAGTAACATGACTTTCTAAAGTAGATCGCTAGCCAGAGTTTTTGAGTTATGAGAGCCACTCCAGAGATTTCTTTTAGAAAAAGTCACCACTAGCAGCACATTTCAGCGACACGGAGTGCATCACAAAACTTGCTTATTTCTGTGACATGTTCAACCCCCTCAGTAAACTCAGTCTGTCATTTCAGAGGAGAATGACAACTATGTTCAAGTCAGCAAATAAGGTGGCTGCATTCAAAGGCAAACTGGAGTGATGGGGGCTGTGGACGAACTTTGGGATTTTTGACATGTTTCGAGCATTAGCAGAGATGTTGAAAGAGACTGAGTCATGGCATCCGTTTCCTAGCTGGTGCATGATCACCTGTCTAAGCTTTCGAAAGAGTCTGAGCGTTACTTGCCAACCACAAAAGACGCCCCAACTGGAAAGGAATAGATCTGCAGCCCATTTGTGAATACGCCAGGTGAACTGACTTTGTCCATGCTAGAAGAGGCTCAGCTGCTTGAGACTGCAAATGACAGTGGCCTTAAAGGTACGTCTGACACAACATCAAATCTCCATACATTCTGGAGTACAGTCAAGGTGGAGTATCCTGAGATTGCCACAAAAGCACTGAAAAGCCTGCTTCCACTTCCAAAAGACTGTCTTTGTGAAGCAGTGACAGTGACCAAAATGAGATTATGGGATTACGGAGTAGAGGGGACATAAACAACACACTTTGGGTGTCACTGTCTTCCCATCACCCCTAAATGGGACAGTCTAGCTGGAGGAAAACAAGCTCAGGGCTCCCACTGATTCTGCATTGTGGTTAGTTGTATAATTATTTCATTATATATCATAGTGTAATAATAATAGAAATAAAGTGCACAATAAATGTAATGTGCTTGAATCATCCTGAAACCATCCTCCCCAACCGGTCCATGGGAAAACTGTCTTCCATGAAACTGGTCCCTGGTGCCAAAAAGGCTGGGGACTGCTGCTCCATGATATTCAGCTGTCATGTCACCTTGGGCTCCTCTTGTCTGTGACAGTGTCTCAGACTTTCCTCACTTTGATGACTTTGAAAGTTTTGAAGAGTAATGGTCATGTATTTTATAGAATGTCCCTCAACTTGGATTTGTTTGTTTTCCTAATGGTTGGGCTTGGGTTATGGATTTTTAGAAGGGAGACCAAAGAGGTAACGTTCCATTCTCATCACATTATATCAATAGATATAACTTCTCATTGTTAATCTTGATTATTTATTTGAGGCAACGAGTCTGGCTTACCCACTAACAAAGTTACTCTTTTTTCCCCTTTCCATAGAAAGAGCTCTCTTTATTCTCTAATTTAAAAAATAGCATCTTGTCCCTGTTTTGTGGACATCTTTCTTATCTCTCTGAGAATGTTGATGTTTATTTGGAAGCACTTTGTTGTTGTTTTGTTAGTATTTGTCAAATATATCTTTTCCCAGTTTTTTGCTTTTAATGTTTCCATGTCCTTATGTTTTAGGCAATATATGTTTTCTCAGTTTTTTGCTTTTAATATTTCCATGTCCTTATGCTTTCAGCATGTCTCTTATAAACAGAACATATTAATTAGTTGGATTTTTTTATGATCCAACTATCCATCTGTTTCTTTTAACTAATGAGTTCTGTCTACTTATTTACATAGTGTTTTTTATAATATAATTGGACTTGTTTCTTTGTTCTTCTTAGAAGTTTCTAATTGTTTCCCCTTTTCTAGACTATTTTCTCACCTTTTGTTTCATTATTTGTTTTGTTGTCTATATTCTCTTTTTTTATATGTTTCCTTTCTATCAGTCTATAATATGCACACTCTACTACTGTGCTTTTCATTTTTTTTTTATCAGAGTAAACTTACTAAGTAGTAAGATGCACACACTTTAAGTATATGGCTTGATATTTTTACTGAACACACAATTTTAGACTGTCTTTTTTTTTTTTAACACTTTGAAGACATTTCATTGGCTGGCTTCCAATGTTTGTGTTGAAAATTTTTTCTACTGTCACTCTATTAGTCATTCTTTTAAAGGTGAATTGCCTTTGCTATG
>SJYX01010710.1:132732-198545 GCA_006410675.1 Oreotragus oreotragus
CCGTCCCTGGGATTCTCCAGGCAAGAACACTGGAGTGGGTTGCCATTTCCTTCTCCAATGCATGAAAGTGAAGTTGCTCAGTCGTGTCATACAATATTTGTCTTTTTGTATCTGGCTTATTTTTAAGCACATTAGCGTAATGTCTTCAAGGTTCATCCATATTGTAGATATATCAAAATTTCATTCCTTTTTATGGCTATATAATATATATTCTATGTACTACAAATTGAATGTTTGTGTTCTCCTAAAATTCATATGTTGAAATCCTAATCCCCAAGGTGATAGTATAGGAAGTGGGGCTTTGGGGAGGTGATTAGGTCATGAGGGCAGAGCCCTCGTGAATGGGATTAGTGCTCTCATAAAAGAGGTGAGAGCTCTCTCTCACCTCTTCTACCATATGAGGATATAAGAAGTCAGCAGTCTACACAAGGAGGACTCTCACCAGAACCTGACCATGTAGGCACCTTGATCTAGAACTCTTAGCAGTAAGTTTCTGCTAATTATAAGCCACTCAGAATGAACTAAGCGATGTTGATATAGCCTCCTAAATGGACTAAAACAATATGTATAAACAACATTATTTACCCATTCATCTGTTGAAATTGTTTCCACCTTTTGACTATTGTGAACAGTGCTACNGAACTCTTAGCAGTAAGTTTCTGCTAATTATAAGCCACTCAGAATGAACTAAGCGATGTTGATATAGCCTCCTAAATGGACTAAAACAATATGTATAAACAACATTATTTACCCATTCATCTGTTGAAATTGTTTCCACCTTTTGACTATTGTGAACAATGCTACCATGAACAGGTGTAAACGTATCTGTTTTGAGTCCTTGTTTCCTTTGGTATATAGTTAGAAATGGAATTTCTGGGTCATGTGGTAGTTCTATAGCGGTCACATGCACATTTAACTTTTGAGGAACTGCCAAACTATTTTCCACAGTGGCTGCATTGCTTTTTACATTCCCAGCAGTTCTGATTTCCCCATATCTACACCAATACTTGCTATTTTCCTTTTTTAAACAAAAACTCATAGCCACACTCACAAGTGTGACATGGTATCTCATTGTGGTTTTGATTTGCGTTTCATTAGTGACTAATGAGGAGAAGGCAATGGCACCCCACTCCAGTACTCTTGCCCGGAAAATCCCATGGACAGAGGTGCCTGGTGGGCTGCAGTCCATGGGGTCTCTAAGAGTCAGACATGACTGAGCGACTTCACTTTCACTTTTCACTTTCCTGCATTGGAGAAGGAAATGGCACCCCACTCCAGTGTTCTTGCCTGGAGAATCCCAGGGATGGCCGAGCCTGGTCGGCTGCCGTCTATGGGGTCGCACAGAGTCAGACATGACTGAAGCGACTTAGCAGCAGCAGCAGTGACTAATGATTTTGAGCATCATTTCATGTGCCTAATAGAACATTTGTATATCTTCCTAGGAGAAATGTCTATTCAGGTCTTGTGCATTTTTCCTTGTGTTTCTTGTCATGTTAAGTTTTAGGAGTTCTTTATACATTGTGGATATTAATCACATCAAATATATTATTTGCAAATATTTTCTTTAATAAGGCTGTCTTTTCACTGTATTGATTGTGTCCTCTGGTACACAGAAATTTTTCATTTTGATGAAATCTGGTTAATTTTTTCCTTTGTTGCCTCTGCTGTTGGTGTCATATCCAAGAAATCATTACCAAACCCAATGTCATGAAAAATTTCCTGTGTATTCTTCTAAGAGTTATATACTTTTAACTCTTATGCTTAGGTGTTTGATCCGTATTGAGTCAATTTTTGTATAGTGGTCACATGCACTTTTGATATTAAGAATGTTTATGAATATCCCTGGCATTTTATACAAGATGGAGTTACACATTCACATCATTGTTGACTAGACACCAGGATGTTATCTGTGATAAACAGAAACTTTAACTTTTACCTTGGAAATTTCCACTGTGAAATTACTTTTTGCATTTGAATGCATTTGTTGAATGCAGAATAACTGAATCCCTGCTGCTGATTGCATTGCACTACAAAGACGTATCATTCAAAGCAGGAGACTGAAAATCCCTGGAGAGTGTTCACAGACCAGGTGTTTTTAAATGAGTTGCAGTGGTATGGCAGGGGTCTTGGGATGGAGTGGAGTACATCCAGTTCAGGAGCTCCAGAAACTGGGCTGTGGGCCAGGGTCCAGCGGGTTGAGCATTCCCTCAGCCTCCTGGGGAAACTGCAGTGAGGGGCCTGGGGTGCCCGGTGGACCCAGGACAACAGGACTCGTTCCGGAACCTGCCCCATCTGAGGTAGTGAAAGTGAAAGTCTCTCAGTCATGTCTGACTCTGTGCGACCCCATGAACTGTATAGTCCCTGGAATTCTCCAGGCCAGAATATGGAGTAGGCAGCCTTTCCCTTCTCTAGGGGATCTTCCCGACCCAGGGATCGAACCCAGTCTCCTGCAGTGCAGGCAGATTCTTTACCAGCTGAGCTACAAGGGAAGCCTGAGAATACTGGAGTGGGTAGCCTATCCCTTCTCCAACGGATCTTTCTGACCCAGGAATCAAACCAGTAAATAGAATTTAATTTGGTTTAGAGAATAATCTTACAATCCCCTGATCAACCCACCCTTCCAGCTTCAACAATTATCATCGATTTGATCTGGCTTCATCTATCATCTCTACTTGTTTTTTTCTGGAGTATTTTAAGCAAATCCCAGACACCTTATATTTCACTTGCAGGTACTTCATCGTGCATTTCTCAAGGATTGGAACTTTTTCCCCTTATAACCATAATACCATTATCACACCTAAAATTAACATGAATCCTGAATATCATATAAATCCAAGTTCAGATTTCTCTACTTTTCCCAAATGATATATCATCAGACTCCCTCTGGACACTTCCTGGGAACTGGTTCCACATCCTCTGGCCTGAAGGAGGCAGAATTCTTCCTGTAGTATAATAAAGAGTTGAAAGTGAAAGTTGCTCAGTTGTGTCCGACTCTTTGCAACCCCATGGACTGTACAGTCCATGGCATTCTCCAGGCCAGAATACTGGAGTGGGTAGCCTTTCCCTTCTCCAGGGGGTCTTCCCAACCCAGGAACTGAACCCAGGTCTCCCGCATTGCATGCAGATTCTTTACCAGCTGAGCCACAGGGGAAGACCTGTGAGTTGAAGACACCTGTTTTGCGTTATATGAAACATACCTATTGTATATGGTATGAAAACACCTGTTGTATGTTGTTGTGTGTTGGGGGGAGATGGCCGGGGATAAACTGGTGTCCCCAGTGATAGGACAAGTGAGGTTGCCTGTAGGGAAACCAAGAAGAGAGGAGAGCCAGCAGCTAGCTAGAGGTGTGTATGTCTGTGGTTAGGAGCAGGGGCTTGGGATACAACAACCTGTGTTCAGGTCCTGGCACCCCTCCCCAGCACCTGTTTGACCTTGGGCAGGTGGTTTTATCTCTATGAACCGCCATTTCTTCAGTTATAAAATAGGGATAATGAGTACTTGCTTCATCCTAAATAAAGCACATGAAGGACCTGGACAGTGCTGTTAAAGTATTCAGTGCGGGTTGGCTGTTGTCATCAACAGTGCCATCACTATCATCCTTATTGGGGTGATCATTATTATCCTGGTGAAGATCGTGGGTTGCTAAAGTTCCCCTACCATGGCCCGGGAAAACCAGGGTGACAAGGAAGCCCAGTGTTTTGAAAAGTGGTCCCTCTTGGAAGGCCAGTGGCATTTTGATGCCCAGAATGGTGTCCACATCCAGAAATTCTGGCAGAGTCTCTGTGCCAGCTTGCATTTTGGGACCCTGGCATCTCTGTGCTCTTGTTCTCTGGTGGGGGAGGGCGGGGGGCCCTTGGACAATGTCTTCTCCACATCAAGGGGACAAATGGAAGGCCCTGAAATCTTCAAAGAGTCATGTTACCTTCTTTTGCAGCTATTCCTCTTTCAACCCAAGTATATCTAGCTTCATAGATAAAATGACTGGCCTTGGCTTTCCTTCCCAAATATCAATTAAAAATACTTATTTGATTCTCCCAGCCAGTCTCTCCATGGACATAGGAAGGGAGGGGATTGGCACAGGAAATATTTGCCGCCCAGATAGGACCCATGCTAGAGGATCCCACCCAGATACTCACCATGCAATGGGACTTGATGCTGGTATGGAAGATACTAGAAAGAAAGAGCAACTTCCAAGTAAAAGGGACCAGAGCTAGGAAAAAACGGATAATAAATAAATAGCATGTAGATTATATAAGAAACAGCAGCTATTGTTCTGAATCTGGAAGCCATTCCTCCTGCAGTAGCCAGACACATAGCCCAGGGGAACAGTTGTTCCAGTTAGCCCAGAGTAATCCTGGTTTGTTTCCATCATGTCCCAAAACTTCACTAAATTCTCCTGACCCCCTCAGGCACTTGGCAACCATTGGTTCTTCTGGCTAAACCCTGGTATCTTCCCATCTCACATGTACACTTCCTGAACAGGGCTCAGAAAGAGCTTTCATCTTTAATGCCCCAGTGTGGATCAGTGGTACCTGCCAGGGTGCCCAAGGCACCATCGGGCCCTACTGGGTTGAACCCTGCCAGATTCCCAGCCCTAGCTGCTTTCCCACCGACTCTCCCCATGGCTAGAGCCTCTTCTCTTCAGCCCCATGCCCTGTGTGCCCAGTTATGTCCTTACTCTGAGGCCTCCCAGCCCTCATTTTGGTAGGTAATTGTCACCTACCTTCTTGTGTTTAGTTCTCTCTGGGCCTCAGTTTCCTCATCTGTGAAATGGGGATGATCATTCCTGTCTCAGAGTACTGCCATGAGTTTCAGTGTGGCAAGCTTCACCCATTAGAATCAATATCCATAACAGTCCTACTGTGAAAAGCAAATTTCTTGTACTTCAAAACATTTTTCTCCACCATATTTTATGTTCTCTTGGGAAGAGATGGAAAGGAGGAGGAATATGTTGACAGTTGTAAACATACATGTTTTCACTTGAAGAGGGTTCAAGCTGTTTTGCATTTCCCAGAGGAGAATTCAGATGATACATGTCCTTCAAGGTCTTTGCCTCCCAATTAGGCAACATGCACAGTGATTTACCACCCCTTCTTTTGAGGCCAAATTGTCTAAAAGACCCAGTGGCGCCTAATGGGGAGCATAAGAGGCACTCCTCTGGGGACAGTTCTGCTTACACTGTCTGCTTCTCATTTAAACAAGTCATTTGTTTGCAGGCAAGATGGGTTGCTGGGTTGCATGGATGACTCAGTGCCCCGCACGAGTACTGGTAACACTGGGAGATTCTGCTCATTTGTGTTTGCCTTGAGCTTGCCCAGCCATTCTGCTTCTGCCAAAGAAATGATGCCCTTCCTCAAGCCCCAGTCTCTGTTTCTCCTGCTCAGAGCTTTATGATCAAAGATGACTTCATGGTTTGGCTGTTTTCTGAACCTTTGGGTTGCCTAGAAAACACTTTCTTCCAGTAAATGAAAGTAAAAGTGCTTAAAAGTAATGTCGACAGCCACAGTCACTCAGCCTTTTTTGGCCTTTGCTGTTTAGAAGGTGCAGTCGCTTAGAGAATTATTGCTTAGAGCATCCAAACACTAGTCCTGATAGGAAAGAGGCACAGATACTCTGTTAACTCCACTATAGCAAATGAAAGTCACTCAGTTGTGTCCAGCTCTTTGCAACCCCATGGACTGTAGCCTGCCAGGTTCCTCTGTCCATGGAATTACTCCAGGCCAAAATACTGGAGTGGGTTGCCATTCTCTTCTCCAGGGGATCTTCCCAACCCAGGGATCGAACCCAGGTATCCCACGTTATAGGTATATTCTTTATTGTCTGAGCCACCAGGGAAGCCTGCTGTATGAAAGGGCAAACTGAGACTCAGAGGAGTTGGGTGACACAGGTAGAAAGTAATAAAGCTAGAACTAGAATCCTGACTTTCTGATTGGTGGTTTAGTCGCTAAGTCATGTCCAACTCTTGCAATCCCATGTACTGTAGCCCACCAGGCTCCTCTGTCCATGATATTTTCCAGGCAAGAATACTGGAGTGGTTTGCCATTTCTGGGCTCCCCTGGTGGCTCAGATGGTAAAGAATCCACCTGAAATGTAGGAGACCTGGGTTCAATTCCTGGGTTGGGAAGATCCCCTGAAGAAAGGATAGGCTACCCATTCCAATATTCTGGCCTGGAGAAAAATGATACAGAGAACTTTTTGATACCTTGAGTTCAAATCCTAGTCCTATCTTGGTATTTAGGACCTTAGAGAAATAATTTAAGTCATTCAAACTGTAGTTTCCTAATCTAACAGAGAAATTAATAATGCCAGCATTGAAAGGAGGTTTAGCTGTTGTACATACAAAGTCCCTAGAATGGCTGGCACAACCACATAGGCCCTGCCCCTCTGCCTTTATTCTTGCTAAGTTGGTGGCAAAGAGGCAGCCCTGCTCACCTTGTTGACAGGTGCACACCAGGCACAAACAAAGCATTCTCGCAATTTACTGGTAGTTACTGTATTGAGAGTGGAATATGGGTGTGGCAGGAAGAATCCTAAAATAGCCCCAAGAGTCCCATCTCTGGTATAAAGTTCTTTATCCTTTGCATTGAGTGTGGGCAGAAGCTGTAAGTATGATGGGATATTACTGCTGGGATTATGCTACATTAAGATGGCAAAGGACTATTGCAGATGTGATACTACTACTACTAAGTCGCTTCAGTCANTGCATGACACTTGCTGTAGGATAAACTGTATTCCCCATATATATGTGTTAGTATATGATAGTTTTCTCTTTCTTACTTCACTTTGTTTAACAGGCTCTAGGTTTGGCCACCTCAGTTCAACTGACTCAAATGCAGTCCCTTTTATGGCTGGGTAATATTCCATGATAAATATGTACCACCACTCTTTATCCATTCATCTGCCATGGACATCTAGGTTGCTTCCATGTCCTGGCTGTTGTAAATAGTGCTGCAGTGACCATCAGGGTACATGGACACAGCAAGGGAAGGAGAGAGTGGGATGAACTGAGAGAGCAGCATTGAAACATATATCTACTACCATATGTAAAATAGGTAAGTCAGTGGGAAGTTGCTGCGTAACACAGGCAGCTCAGCCTGGTGCCCTGTGACAACCTAGAGGAGTGGGACAGAGGCTCAAGAGGGAGGGGATATATGTATATTCATATCTGATTCACGTTATTGTGAGCTTTCCTGGTGGCTCAGTGGTAAAGAATCCGCCTGCACTGCTGGAGCTGCAGGAGATGGCAGATTCGATCCCTGGGTTAGGAAGATGCCCTGGAGGAGGGCATGGCAACCCACTCCAGTATTCTTGCCTGGAGAATCCCATGCACAGACAAGCTTAGCAGGTCAGACCATAGCATCGCAAAGTCAGACACAACTGAAGCAACTTAGCACATACACTCGCATGTTGTTGTATGATAGAAACCAATGCAACATTGTAAAGCCATTATCCTCCAATTAGAAGAATTTGTATCCCCCCTCCCCTACAAAGATATGTTGGAGCCCTAGCTGAGAATGTGTCCTTGTTTGGAAATAGGATCTTTGTGGATGTAAGCAAGTTATGAGGTCATGCTGGATTGGATCAGGATCGGCCCTAACCTTATGACTGGTGTCCATACAAAAGGAGGGAATTTTAAACACACAAGCACATGGAGGAAACACCATGTGACAAGTGAGGCAGAGATTGAAATGGTGCATTCACAAGTCAAGGGATGCCAAGCATTGCTGGCAGCCACCAGAAGCTAGGAGAGAGGCAAGGAATGATTCTCCTCTAGCGTTTCCGCAAGGCCCTACTGACACCTTGATTTTAGGCTTCTGGCCTGCAGAGCTCTGAGACAATAAATTTCTGTTATTTTAGCCATCAAATTGCAGGTATGTGTTACAGCAGCCACGGGATACTAATATAGTGCTCATCATTATTTTCTATCTATCTATCTAGTTTATGGTTTATAGTTTATAGCCTATATTCCCCACTGGCATGTAGTTTCTTGGGAGCAGTTGACTTTCTTTTGTCCCAGAGGAATCCCCCTAGGCCTACATCAGAACTTAATAAAAATGTGCTGAGTGAACTGATGAATACTTATTTAGTTAAAAAAAAATAGTGTCTATGATATAAATCCTCTCTATACCACATTCTTCTACAGTTAGAAAGATTAAGAAAGATCAGTGGCAAGTTCCATTGATCTGTTTCAATATGAATATTTTATTTTTTACTTCTCACAGGGGAAGAGAAGATACTGAATCTTTAAGAAAAAGAATATTTTCAATAAAAACCTCACACATAAAATCCAATAAAACAATCATTTATTATGAATACAATAAAGGAATAGAACCATGTAGAATTTATTTTTTATGTAGTCTAATATTACCATAAAAATTTTATAAACTAAATTTCACTGCCTGCTTTTAGAGCAGGTCATAGCTTCATTGAAAATAAGAAAAAGGAAGAGTAACTCTTAAAGTTAATTAGGAAAGAAATTAAAACAAAATTCTGACTTTTGAGGGGGCTCCTTTGAAAATCTGATGAAAGCTAAGGCCTTATACAAAAGTGCCCATTCATGTAAAATCTCACATGTAATTTCAGGGTTTGAGGATTTGCTGAAGCCGAGTTCTGAAGAATTTATCAAAGCAAGTTCATGTTCTTGACTGGAACTGACTCCAGTCCTTTTGCTGAGGTCCAGTTTCCTTTGCCGGGGGTTAAGATAGGGCTGGTGCCTACACATCAAAGCTGAGCATCATTTCTTTCAGTCCTAGTGAAATAAAAGTGATTAGATCTCATTAAGGGAAATGAAGTTATTTAAATGCAAAATGAATAAATAACCTTGCGTGGCTGTTCAGCATCTTTGTTTCAAAGCTCTCAAGGCACTTATTTTTTAAAACAATTATAAAACAAAACCCCATAAGGGATGCTGAAGAACAGTGTAAGGGTCATGAGAGGGCCACTCAGTGAGGTTTTGGGACGTGCAAGGGTGTTTTTAATCAGTTGCAGGCTTGATTGTTCAGAGGTGAATGTCAGAAAGAACAGGAAACACAGTACCAGTTTTTGGGTCAGACTCAAAATCACAGCTCTCCCACTGACTAGCTATGTGCCCTCAAATGAGTTATTTAAGCACCCTGAGCCTCATTTTTCCCATCTATATAAGAGGAGAATAACACTTACTGTAAGGGCTGTGGTGGAAATTAGGAGTTATACGTTACAAGCACCTGCTCTGTGAACAGTAGCTATTACTGCCACTACTGTTATTAATATCAACAAATACCTTACATTTTGTAATGTATATCCCATATCTGGCTGTGTATCAGAAATATCTATGAAGCATTTAGGAAAAATTCCCAGGCGCCACCCAAGAACTATTGATTGAATGAGACTTTCTTAGGTTAGTACCCAGGGTAGACAAGCTGAGTAAGTTTAAGATTGCCTGGTTTGAATAATTTTGGCAGGCTCTGGGCTAAAGGGATGATCCTGGCTCTCTAGTACGTGGCCCTGAGGTGATTTAGGGCAGGGGAAATACTGGCTTGGTGTGTGAGCCTATAAAAGAGTTGGTAACAGGTATGGCCTTTAGATTGGTTGGTTTGCATATGAAAAGCATGCTGGAGGTAGGCTGGTTGCTATCTTTGGGAATTAGCAAACACTGAGAGGGGTAGTCTCGCCTTAGTCAGCAAAGCATCAGATGTCACAGCATCATAAAATATCAAAAACATATAAGTAAGTCTATGTGGAAGGAAGATGTGGAAACAGCTGCAGCATGGTGCAGCTGGGAATGGATGGAACTACAGGCTTTGGGGGTGTGAGGAGGGGCTACTGGGCTTTCCCAGGCATTGACTGCAGACCTCAGACTGGCTTCTCCTAGAAGGGTTTTTGGATTGGGCAGCTGCTCCACGAAGTCCCAGAGCAGAGGATCAGCTCTTTAGAATGGGGTGTCTAGGTCCAGTGTTCTGAGGGAAGAACTACTTTCTTTCAGTGAGAATTCTGTGAGAATCCAGATGATTCCAGGCAGTAGGTACCCAGGAACACTGGGGACATTTCTGGATTTTCTGCCAAATGGATGGTTCTGTAGCATGAGCCAGACCTTACTTTGATCCACACTGCGGTGTTTATCCTCCTCCCTGTCTTGCTTCTCCATGTTCTTTTTTCCCCTCTGGTCTATCAGTGAGCTTAGATTTAGACCTTCCCCATCTTTCCCCCAGTGTCTCCTGCTGTTCCATACTCTGGGCTTGCTCTGACTTCTGCATTCTGGCTCTGGGTGGGAAGCTGGAGCCTTGATGGCCTGGGCACAGGGTGGGGGTTGGGGTGGGGTTGCCCAGCTCTGTGGTTTTGCATGATTCTTCTAGGCAGGCTCTAGAGTCAGGAAGACGGTACGAATCAGTGGGCTGGCTTTGCAGGGATCCATAATCACAGGAGCCCTAGCCCTCTTGGCTGGCCGTGAACACTGGCTCCTGGCTAAAGAAGGATGCAGAAGCAGAGAGGGTGAGGCTAGGTGAGAGCCAAGAGGTCCAAAAGAGCTGTGCTAGAGGAGGAAGGACTGTCAAAGCCTAGATTGTCAGCCCAAAGCCAGCTACGCTTCTGAAGGGAGGACTGAGGAAGGGCTGAGCCAGATGTTGATCACCCAAGTGTGCATGCGTGTTAAGTCACTTCAGAAGTGTCTGACTCACTGCAACCTCTTGGACTGTAGCCCACCAGGATCCTCTGTCTGTGGGATTCTCCAGGCAAGGATACTGGAGTGGGTTACCCTGCCCTCTTCTGGGGGGATCTTCCCCACCCAGGGATCAAACCCGTACCTTTTATGCTTCCTACCTTGGCAGGCAGGTTCTTCACCACTAACACCACCTGGGAAGCCCTGATCAACCAAGACTTCCTGTTAATGCATGCATGTGGCCTGGCAGCTGCTGTGTGTTTGTCAGGCAGATGTCCAGCGCCAAACCTCCAGGCTCTTGAAGTGGAGGGGTTGAGGTCTTTGGAATGTGAAGGGCAAGTTTCAAAGTGGTTCAGCTGCCTGGAGTAACCACTTGCCCTATTAGACAAACTGGGCAAGGCTGCAGGGAGTGGGGGTGGAGGTGGGGGGACATTTTTAAATGAATGGCCTTTATTATGGTGATTCCTATCAGAAAGGCCAGTGAGAGGAGATGCCTAAGAAAAATAAATTAAAACCATGTTAGTGTGATGAAAGCCCCATCTGGACCTCTGCATAAGGGCCTGGCAGGATGAAATGCTAGTGGCCCATCCCTGGTTTTAGGACTAGAAGGTCCTGTCCATCCTAGGACTCTCAGGAGGGAACATGCCCTCTCCTGCATGACCCAGTCTGCTTATCACCAGTTTCCACCAGCGTGGCTAGGAGACTGCTTGACTAGGTAGCTTGATTGCTGTGTTGACAAGCAGAGGCTCTCTGAAGAGGGCGGCAGATGACAAGATACTCCAGGTCTATTAGAGTTGCTGACAGACACAATCGTGAGTCCCAGCTACCTGTCTCACACTCTGCTCCCACAGGGGCATGTAGCTAACTGGAGCCTTTCTCCAGGATCCGGAGTACCGAGTGCCCCATCTCCTATTTCTGGAACGGATGCTCCTTCAGAATGTATGTATAGCATGTATTGAATGTGTAGAATCCTCTCAGAGAAAGGATGTGAATACTGCCCAGGCAGACCAGGCTGGGATCAAAGAAGGATGGACAGAATGGAGGGAGCCTACTCCTGAGCAGCATCCCAGAGATAACAAGGGCCTTTCTGATCATGTTTAAGCTGAGAATGTATCCACTTCTGGGCAGACACTCAAAGGACTTGAAAACAGGAACTCAAAGAGGTGATTGTACACCCATGTTCATAGCAGCGTTCTCAGCAGCCAAAAGGTGGAAACACCCAAGTGTCCATAGAGGGATGAGTGGGTAAGCAAAACGTAATCTATTCATACAATGTAAAATACTTAACCTTAAAACAAGAAGGCAATTTCAGCATATGCCACAACGTGGATAAACCTTGAAGACATTACATTAAGTTAAATAAGCTGGTCACAGAAGGACAAGCATGGTATGAGTCCACTTACATGAGGTCCCTGGAGTAGTCAAATTAATAGAGACAGAAAGTAGAATGAGGTTGCCAGGGGTGGGAGTGGAAAGAGAAAGGAGAGTTGTTGTTTGATGGGGACAGAGTTTCAGTTTCGCAAGATGAAAAGATTCAAGATGCTGGTGATAGTTGCCCGACAATGTAAATATATTTAACATCATCAAACTGCACTTAATAATGGTTAGAATGGTAAATTGTATGTTCTGTATACTTTACCATGATAACAATGTTTTTTAAGTTGGGAATTTTTAAATTTAGCATCAGGTCCTGTCCCCAGGCACACCTTGAATGGGTACGGTAGGCTCCACCACCACTGCCCTTCCCGCTGAGTTGCCTCCCAGGCAGAGGAGCCTGGAGGCCTGAGGGAGGTGGAGCATCGGTGCTGATGAGCTCTGAGCTCTGCGCCCAGCCCCACAGTCAGCATCTCTGCCTCACCTGGTCCTGCTGGCCACCCCAGCTGCCCAACTCAGAGGGTGGATGGTGGTAGGGGTATGATGCATGAGGTGAATCAAGTGTAAGGACAGTTTGGAGGGTTCCACAGAGGAGGGGGACAGTGTGGGAAACAATCTTTGGAGCTTGAGGCCAAGAACTACAAGGTCTCTCGCAGTCAGATAACATGCTCCTCTACCACCTCATCTCTCACTGTTGAGGCCAGGAAAGGATTAAAGTGAGATGATGCTTTCCAGTCCTGAGGGCAGTGCCCGGCCCCCAGGAAGCCTTCAGTAAAGGGGAGTTATGGTTGTCTTTGGTATTCTTGCACTCATCACCATCTGCACCAATTCCCCCCTCACCCCCTGAGCTCTGTCCATTTCCTCCCCAAACACACAGCCACTCCTGCAGGCCCCCACCTTTGCCAGCTACAGCAACTTCTCCCAAAGCGAGGGCTGTACACTCCCAGGAGAGGATGTGATGGAATGCACACACGGGGCATTAGGTAACATCATCTTACTTTGGAGAATGCTGCCCTGTTCTGCTTCTTTCTAGAGGATGTTGAGGAGAAAGTCTCATGTTGGTGCTGGTGTGTCCTTGACACCGCTTGAACTCTCACAGGTTCCCCTTTGTCCCAAATGAAGAGCATAGGCCTCAGACTTAGACTCCAGCAAGCTGCAGTGTCTGGTTATAATTTCAAACTTCCTCTCATTGTATTTACTTTTAGGGTTTCTCTCTATTTTTGGCAAATGGAACTGGTTTTCTATTTACTATAGCATATAACGTTTACTTTTAAAATGACTTTCAGTGAGAAAAAAAAGTATCAATTTAAAGAGAAATATTAAATCAGTAATAGAAGAAGCTTGTGACTCTGGCAGGAATGGGGGGTTGCAGAGTGGGGTGCACCCTAGGGAGTTTTTACATCTCCTCCCAGTGCTTGCTCAAAGGTAACCTCTTTCCTCTGTAGTTTTCCCTAATGTCCTACCCTCCTACCCCCCTACAAACAAGACAGCGCAGATAGCAGCCGATGTTCATGGCGCATGCCCCACTATATGGAACTTGAGACTTTGCAGGTGTAAAGAACACACTTCCTAAGACAGGGAACACGGCAGGGCCATCACTGGATCCCCAGCCTCCAGCTCAGAGCCGGCCCAGAGCAGACATGAGAGAGTGTTTGTCACTTCAAGACTCCCGGCTGACAGGGGTGAAAGGGTCTCCTTGTGGGAACAGGGACCTGTCAGACCCTGTTTCTGTAAGGTGAGATCAGCATTCCCAGACTTCTCTCTTTTTCCCAAAGACTCTCTTGGTCCAGGCAACAGAAAACCCTGTTCGTGACTCTAAAGACATCAGTTTAGAACGGGAACAAAGAGTTCCCTGTGAGAGTGAGGTAACCGAAACTCACGGAAAGGACTCCAACTCAGTCTCCAAATCAGGATTACTTTAGTCCTTTAGTCCTCATGTCTCAGTTCAGTTCAGTTCAGTTCAGTCACTCAGTCGTGTCCAACTCTTTGCGACCCCATGAATCACAGCACGCCAGGCCTCCCTGTCCATCACCATCTCCCGGAGTTCACTCAGACTCACATCCATCGAGTCAGTGATGCCATCCAGCCATCTCATCCTCGATCGTCCCCTTCTCCTCCTGCCCCCAATCCCTCCCAGCATCTGTCTTTTCCAGTGAGTCAACTCTTCTCATGAGGTGGCCAAAGTACTGGAGTTTCAGCTTTAGCATCATTCCTTCCAAAGAACACCCAAGACTGATCTCCTTTAGAATGGACTGGTTGGATCTCCTTGCAGTCCAAGGGACTCTCAAGAGTCTTCTCCAACACCACATTTCAAAAGCAACAATTCCTCAACTCACCTTTATGCACTTCTTCAACTTAATCTTGTAGTAACAACAGTAGTAAATGTTCCTATGCCATTTTCTGTTTTATAGATATATTTTGCGTGTATTTTTAAATTTTTCTTCTGAATAAGTCCCTGATGGAGGGAATGTTATTCCCATTTTACAGCTGGGAAAGCTGAGGTTAGCTTGCCGCACTATCATGCAACTAGAAGAGGGACCCACTCTGCCTTCGTCTGCTTTCCACCCTTGTTCATCTTGCTCCCCAGCCTTGGCCTGTGTTATCAGCTACACTTCCAACAAGGTTGCACCATACCTGGCCTCGGCTGTGGGGTTAGAGTTGCTCTGGCGGCCCCTCTCAGGCAGCAGAAAATGGTACGGACTCCATACAGACACACACTCAGTTCCAAATGAACGGTAATGGTGGCTCTGACTTTTTCCAGTGCGGCCAAGAGGCAGTGGGTGCAGGGTCACCACTCCCAGCTGCAAGGACCCAGGAAACAGCAAAGTGCCCTTGGACTGTGGCAGGATCCAGAACGAGGGGTCCCTGACATCTGGGCCAGGGAGCAGGGTGTGGCCTCATCACGCCAGAGGCCCCCTAGAAAGCATGAAGCCTGGCACACCCGGGCCAGTCTTGGTTTTCCGCACCTGTGTTTGAAAGTACAGGGATGCTCAGAGTGATCACACAAAGAAGTGTCAGCTCTTACTGGAGTGGGGTGCCATTGCCTTCTCCAAAAGAAAAAGGAAAAAACTCAGCTTTAAAAAGCAAGTTACTGCAACAACTGCTTCTCCTCCCACTAACGGCCAGCGTACTGATGTGTCCACTCATCTCACCTCTACAGCAGCCCACGTGTCCTATTCAGATTCTATTTAGTTGCTCAGTCATGTCTGACTCTTTGCAACCCCATGGACTATAGCCCTCCAGGCTGCTCTGTCCATGGAATTCTCTAGGCAAGAATGCTGGAGTGGGCTGCCATTCCCTTCTCCAGGGGATCTTCCCAATCTGGGATTGAACCCAGGTCTTCTGCATTACGGGCAGACTCTTTACCGTTTGAGCCACCAGGGAAGCCATTCATGCTCTGTTTTAGAGATGTGGACACAGGCAAAGCAAGGGAAGAGGTGGAGAGGAGTTTAGAAGGAGGGCCAGGCAGCCCTTGGGGACAGTTGATGACGGTAGTGACTTCATGGCTGGAAGCTCATCACTTGGAAGGCAGATGCGTTTCATCTTTTATTGACATGGGGTCCACAGTGGAGCAACTGGGAGGCCTGAGAAGTGGGTTGGTGAGGACTTGTAAGAGCCGTTCTCCAAGATATTCTGGTGTTTTGTTTTTTGAAGTGTGCGTTGCACATGAAGGTCTGTCTGGAGTTGATCAGGAAGCTGGACTGAGTTTCCAAGGTCACGATGGTCCCCCTGTTAGTCACTGGTTAATATTTAATATCACACAGGGGGACAAATCCTACATGATCCCGTTTGTATTAGGAATCTAAAACAGTCAAACTCATCAAAGCACAGAGTGGTTTGCAGGGGCTAGAAGGAGGGGGAAATGAGGTGACAGCCAAAAAGTGTGAAGCTACAGTTATGCAAGGTAACTTACAGTTATGCAAAGTAAGTAAGTTCTGGAGATCTACTACCACACACAGTGCCTGTAGCTCACAGTACCATATGGTATACTGTAATTGTGCCAAGTAGGTAGATCTTGTGTTTAGTGTTCTTATCTCTCACACACTAATAATAATAAAGAGAGCCAGAGGAGACTTTTGGAGGTGTTGCATCTTCTTTTGGCATAGTTGTGGTGGTTTCACAGATGTTTAACTAATAGTCACTCAGTCGCGTCTGACTCGTTTCTGACTCTTTGAGACCCCACGGACTGTAGCCCACCAGGCTCCTCTATCCATGGAGATTCTCCAGGCAAGAATACTGAAGTGGGTTGCCATTCTCTTCTCCAGGGGATCTTCCCGACCTAGGGATCGAACCTGAGTCTCCTACACTGACGGCGGATTCTATACCATCTGAGCCACCAGGGAAGCCCTACATATGCTCACCTCCAAAATCAAATTTACACGTTAAATATACACAGCTTTTTGTATGTCATTTATATCTACAAAAAGTGGCTTTAAAAATATATTTACTATCACAGATCTCCCTACTTTCAGCACTCCAAATCCCTCATAACACTCCCTAGATTAATGTTCGATGTTATCACATTGCCCTCTTCCACCCATTTCCTGTGAGAATGTGGACTCCGGGAGGGCAAGACTCCCTGCGGTTTTGTTCACTGCTGTTTCCCCAGCATTAAGCGGCTCAGAACCTGTGAGAATATGCTACAGGGTCCAGAAGGCACACCCAGGCCAAACCAGGCCCCTTCTCCAGCCCCAGGTGGACAGTGTGGGAGCGGTACCCACAGGCGGGGCTCGGCCCTGCTGCACAGCAGGCCTGCTAGGAGCCGGGTGTCGGGGGGTTATCTGCAGCTGTGTGAAGAATGCTTTTAAACCTGTGGCTGGGTTCCTGACCTTTTAAGAGAGAAAACAGATGCATTGTTTAACCGCTTCTTGCACGAGAAGAGCCCTATCATCTGGGGTTTTAGGAAGTGGGGTCAAGCTAGAGAATTTCTGGCCCCTAGGCCCCAAGGATTAATGAGAGCCTGGTGTTCCCAGGACCTGAATCGTGTGAGTCCCAGAGCTCTCAGCAGGATTTCTGAAGGCCAGTCTCCTCAGAAGCCTGCCGCCTGTCAGGGTCCTGATTAACAGAAGGCAATGCTTGTTTCCTGATGGATTCAAGGTACACATTGTGCAAGGTCGTGAGGTGGAAGAAGTATTTTCTTTTAATTTTTATTGGAGTGTAGTTGATTTACAATGTTCTGTTAGTTTCAGGTGGAAAGCTAAGTGAATCAGTTATGCGTATACATATATTCACCCTTTTTTTTTTAAAGATTCTTTCCCCATATAGGCCATTACAGAATATTAAGTCGAGTTCCCTGTACTATATGGTAGCTTCTTATTAGTTATCTGTTTTATGCAGAGTAGTGTATATATATGGGCTTTCCAGGTGGCGTTATTGGTGAAGAATCCACCTGCCAATGCAGGCAGAGACCCAAGAGACGTGGGTTCAATCCCTGGGTCAGGAAGATCCCCTGAAGGAGGAAACGCCAACCCACTGCAGTATTCTTGCCTGGAGAATTCCACGGACAGAGGAGCCTGGCAGGCTACAGTCCATGAGGTCGCAAAGAGTTGGACACAAAGAGTCACAGAGAGTGACTGAGCACGTGGTATTTCTGTCAATCGCAGTCTCACAATTTCTTCTGTCCCTGTTTCTTATTCCCTGGTAAGCATAAGTTTGTTTTCTAGATCCATGACTGCACTTCTGTTTTGTAAATAACTTCATTTGTACCCATTTTTAGATTCAAAATATAAGCTATATCACATGATACTGGTGTTTCTGTGTCTGACATTTCACTCAGTGTGATGATCTCTAGGCCCATCCCTGTTGCTGCAAATGGTGTTATTTTGTTCTTTTTGTGGCTAAGTAATATCCCATTGTATATGCACCACATCTTCTTTGTCCATTCCTAATGTCGATGGGCATTTCCATGTCCTAGCTATTGGAAAGAAGCGATGTTTTCTTTTGCCACCAGGAGGTCAGATGCACTCCATATGATCTGTGTCCGGGCTTTGGATATGCTTTCCAAACCTAGTTAGCATGTAGGACTTTATTCAGAGTCACTTAAATACGTGGCCCACGTTGTCATTTATGAAGCATTTTCACAGGGGAAATGCAACACGTGGCGTTTTGGAAGGAGACTGAGCTTAGAGCTGAAGACTTTTCCTCATGTACGGGTGCTGCTGTGTGACCTTGGTCTGTTCTCTTAACCTCTCTGAGCTATGCTTCCTCGTCTATAAAACTTGCCGCACAGAGTTGCTATAATGTCTTGGTCACATGGAGGATCTACCAGACATGGTGTTTTAAAGCACTGGAAGTAACAGTTTAAAAATATGGGAGATGTCCCTTAAAAATTCCATTTGCTCTGTCCTTTAACAAGTGGGCGGCTTTAGCAGCACAGCTGGTACTCCCACTTTTCCACAGTTAAGGCTGAGTGACAACCGACGCCTTCACGTATAGCCCAGGAGGGACAGTGCCTTGTAAACAGCAATGTGCTGTAATCACACATTACACTGAGGAGAAGACACCGTTTCTAAAAAGGAGCCATGAACAAAGATGCAGCCCAGTGCTCCTCGGTGGATGAATGGATAAACAAAGAAACACAGTCTGTACAGACAGTCGAGGACTGTGTGTGTGCCCAGTCGTGTCTGACTCTTTGCGACCCCGTGGACTGTAGCCTGCTAGGCTCCTCTGTCCATGGAATTTCCCAGGCAAGAATACTAGAGTGGGTTGCCATTGCCTCCTCTATGGATCTTCCCAACCCAGGGATCAAACCCATGTCTCCTGCATTTCCTGCATTGCAGGCAGATTCTTTACTGCTGAGCCATCAGGGAAGCCCACGGTGGAATATTGTTCAGCCTTAAAAAGAAGGAAATTCTAACACGTTCTACAACACAGATGAACCTACAGGACAGCATGTTAAGTGAAATAAACCAGTCCCAAAAAAACTGGTATCATATAATCCCACTTATATGAGGTACCTGGAGTTGTCAAACTCATAGGGACAACAAATAGAATGGTGGTTCCCAGGGCCTAGGGGAGGGGCAAAAGGGAGTTACTGCTTAAGGAGTTTCACTTTGGGATGATGAAAAAGTTCTGGAGATGGATGTTGGTGAGGGTTGCAAAACAGTGTAAATGTACCCAGTGCCACTGAGCTGTGCACTTAAAATGGCTAAGCTGGTCAATTTTATGTTATGCGTATGTTCCCACAATAGAAGGTGGGGGGATACTTGAACATGATTTGTTCATCGATGCCCTTAAACCGGGGCGTCACTTTCAGCTCCTCAGCCTGCACCCTTGCCCAGGCCAATTGTTGGAAACCCTGTGCAACTAGAGACATGCTTCTCTCCCTGACCTCTCCATAACCAGGCTGGTTTCCCAAAGAGGGAGGCCTCCTGGTATTTATGCCACGTGGCCCAGGCAGGCCAAAGGGCCCGTACCTGCACAGTGTCCGAGGCTGCACGGGAAGGACCAGATGTTTGAACTCTTCCTTGTTTATAAACGAAATGTCTGTTCTCATCCAGACCCTCTGTGTTTACATGACAGTAGGGGTTGGGGGTAGCTGTGCGCATTTGGGAAGCATCTCTGGGCAAGTGCTCAGAGGCACTCACTGCTCACTCTTTAGCTGTGGAGCCTTACAGGAGTTCATCCCATAGAGAAGGGAATGGCTACCCGCTCCAGTGTTCTTGCCTAGAGAATCCCAATGGACAGAGAAGCCTGGTGGGTTACAGTCCATGGGGTCGCAAAAAGTCAGACGTGACTGAGCGACTAACACACACATAGGAGTTCATTTCTTCTCTTACCTGTTTCTTCATCTGTAAAACAGAGAAACTAACCTCAGGGAATGTTTACAAAGCACTGTTCTTAGTGCTGCTGCTGCTAAGTCACCAGTCGTGTCCGACTCTGTGTGACCCCGTAGATGGCAGCCGACCCTGAGAACCGTGCAGGCAGCTGCAAGCTCCCAGTACATGTTCATTAGCATTATTCTGCCCGCTCTTTTCCTGACTTTTTTCCCTTCTTGCTTCTACAGCCTCTTTCCAAACACAATAAGTTTTACTTAGCCTCCGGCAACAGCTCAGGAAGAGACAGCCAAGTCTATGGACATCTTGGTCTGTGAGAAAATAAACTCATCTGTACACATTTAATGAAAAGCAGAGTTTTTAAAAACACTTAGAATTCAGAATGTTTGTTTATTCTCCGGTGGTACAGAAAGAAATCTGTCTTTCTCTCACATATTACCTGCTGTAAAAAAAAAATCTTTGTCATGACTAAAAGGTGTGTGGCTCTCAAAATCACTGGAATCCCCACAGCAAAACAGCCCATCAGAGCAGCTAAAGTTCAATTACAGTTAAAAAAATATTTCCCTTTATTTAGCTGTGCAGTGAGGCATGAAATTGCACCTAACCATCCACTTGCTAGGCCTTTTGAACATTTCATCCTCCCTAGCATTTGGGCAAGGTACATGGGACCAGCCTTCAGCTGGTTCTGCTTTGCTAGTTATTCCAAATAAATAGCAAATGCTCCTTCCTTTTTCTCTCCTTTTTCTGCAGTTGTCTGCTGTTCATAAATGTTCACTAATTTTCATGCCAATTTCCATTTTGGCTCTAGTTACGAAGCGGGATCCATGGGGATGTTTGTTAATGAAAAATCTGGGAAATTTGATTTGGGAACCATTCTTTTTATATAAGCATTTAATTGTTGAAAGGATCTGACGTGTAACTTGTAGTTAAATTTGTTAAATCCTGCACGGTTTTGATTTTTGTTTTTGTTGTTTCAGTGAGGCAGGGTCAAAATCAAGTTTAAAAAGTTTCCAACTTTGTGTTTGGCTTGGTTTTGTGTTTTTGTCAGTTGTTGTGGATGGGGGATACTGAATAGCACGACAGTAGTAATTTAGGGATTTCAGAGCTCGATGGGGATGATTTACAGAACCCTAAAGTTCTTAACATAATATTTTGTTAACAATGTTTCCTCTTATTGTGCCTGCTTTAATACAGATTCTTCTCTTTTGTTCTCTATTTCTTTAAATAGCTGAAATAAGTTAAATGCATACAGGTTTATCTTACCCTCAAATGCAAAGATAAAAGGAATCAATATGAAAAACTCCCTGCAAGTTATATCAATGACAGAAGAATGTTGAATTTTCATTACTGACCCGGGTAAATGCCTCAGCTGCTTTTGTTTAAAAGCTTTGCTGGGGATTGGACCTGATTGCTGGGGGGGAACCTCTGACTTAACCTCCTGGAGACCCAGTGCCATCTGTGAAATGGTAGTAATAAAAGGGGAGTTAAATTATGTGGAAATGTTTACCATGCATGGCAGAGAGCAAGTGTTGGATAAATGGCTGCTTTTATCATAACTCCTTCCATAATGTTGAATAAGCTCCTCCTGTGTTCCCGGAGCTATACTAGGTGCCAAGGATGCAGTGCTGAGCAAACTCACCCATTCAAAGCTCAATTTGTAGGACTGTGTCTGATTGCTTAGGCAGGGACTTTTGGAGGAGCTTTTTCTTTCTTTTTAACTGGAGGATAATTGTATTACAATATTGTGTTAGTTTCCGCTGTTCAACAACGTGAATCACCAATAAGTGTAAATGTATCCCCTCCCTGTTGAGCCTCCCGCCGCTCTAGGTCATCACAAAGCATCAAACTGAGCAGTTTCTTTCAAATATAACTTGTCCATATCTCCCCCTCAGGTTTCTCCTGAAGTCCTGTCTTGACTGGTTTAGGATTCTCTCTGTGTTTTCTAGTTTGCATTCCTGTTATTCTGAACAGGAAAACAACAACAAACACCCCTCGTGCTTACTGAGACCACACAGTCTGGTGGTTGCTGAGACTGCTTCACACTCACATCCTTATTGCTTCCTCTCACAAACTCCCTATGGGGAAAATACCGTTGTCTTCCTCAAGTTACAGAAACAGAAACCGTGGCCCAAAGAGGTGAAGCAAATTGCCCGAGCTTGAAGGAATTTCTGGATGGGGCACCTCTGTATAAACATTTGCAGGTCGACTATTCAGGTGTCTCCAAAGTAGAGAAATGGTTTAAAATATCCCAAAGCATTCCCACAGTTGTCCAAGCCAGTAAAAGTTGGTTCTCTTTTTCCAGAGAGCAGTACTCATTCACCTTGCTACCAAGCAGCCCTTCCCTGGGTGGAATCCAGGCCCAGTGCCTGCTAGAGCCCGGCTGGGGAAAGCAAGAGGCACAGAGTTGTGGCTTGCCCCTTGGCCCCTTCCACCCAGACCCTCTTCTCTGCCCTGGGAGCTTTGCTGTCCCTTGTGGTGTAAAGCCATTACAGTCAGGAGAGGTGACCAGGAGATGGCCTGCCCATTTCTCAACAGTGACCTGCCTGAAAACATACGCTGCACCTCTCTGGAGGGTCCTTTCGGCTGTAATGTCAGGGAAAGTGACCTGCCCCCTAGGGGCAAGGCAGCACCAGGAATTCAGCTCTGGGCTGCAGCCAGTTCCCATCCCTGCACAGTCACACAGAAGGTACCTGGCCCTGCTGCCAAGACGGTGAAGTGGCTTGTTTCTGCTTGCCAGCCTTTGTTAAAGAAGGGCTCTCTTAAAGGTGATGCCATCCGGACTTTCCCATGAGAATTTCTCCTGTTTATTTCCTTAAGTTAAAAAAAAAAAAAAAAAAAGGTGCTGGTATGAACTGAGATGTCCCACCCACCGGCCCCCAAAACTCAAATATCACAAAATAGAGGGAAGGATTCCAGGAGCTGTGTGTATCTCTTTCCAATGCCAGTGGACTGCAAACATACCAGCAAGGTCTGGGATTTACTTTTCTTCCCCCGTAGGTCCTAAACACATATGGTTGGTAAAGCTGATAAGACCTTTTTTAAAATGTGAAGGACAAAAAATATATACATTTGTTTTTCCCAGGCAAGCAAGTATAAGGCAAGAAAAAGAACATGGATTTTATGGGTATGTCTATTTCCATTGGAACACAAGGCAGCTANATAGGTCCTAAACATATATGGTTGGTAAAGCTGATAAGACCTTTTTTAAAATGTGAAGGACAAAAAATATATACATTTGTTTTTCCCAGGCAAGCAAGTATAAGGCAAGAAAAAGAACATGGATTTTATGGGTATGTCTATTTCCATTGGAACACAAGGCAGCTAGGTAGGGGGGTAGATATTTGTTAGACTAGCCGGCAGAGCATTTTGGAAAGTAGGCTTTCGCAACATTTTGAATCTTAAAGTGGGGAGACTGGCCACACGCAATGAGCATCCTTCACCGTGTCGCCCTCTCACAGAGCCTCTTCTGATGCATTATATTATGTTTTCTCCTTGGAATTAGCAGGTTATTAGAACTGGGTTTTTTCATTGAACAGAACTTTCCTTACGGGTTTTGTGCGTGTTAGCATGGACCCACTGCCTGGTGCTGTTCCGTCCCTGCGGGCTGCAGGCCCCTGCTGGGCCCTGGGCTGGGGCCAGCTCTCCCCTACCGAGAGGGGCATTGCTGTGCTCATCTTTGCAAAGGATTTTTTTCTGCTTGGTTAGTTTTCCCTTGATGTAAAAATCTGTGGGCTCTGTAAAACCGTCTCAGCCTGAGAAATGTACCTCTGTATGAGGTCTGCTGTACAATGTTTATGTTATTAACTCTGGGATTCTCTCTCTGCACAGAAAAAAATCTCTGGTTCATGGCAGTTCCAGAGACTGTTGGGATTGGTTAGGCCAAAGCAGAAATAAACACCCTATGAGCATAATAAATTTGCTTTCCCAGATAAATTCCAAGTTAAATGCTTTTAAAATATATTTCTATAATTATAAAGGAAGGCCTCCTGACTGCAGAAAACTGAAAATATAAGGAAGTGAAAACCACCCATTACATCGCTATAAAGAAAGAAGACTTGTTATTAACTTTATATTGAATTTTCTTCTTCTTGCTTCCGAATTCTTTATGTGTGACAGCACTGTTCTGTAGGTTTTTCCATCACTGCCGTATCATGAACATTTCTCCATGTCACTAAATCGTTTTGAGAAAAATCTCATTTAAAAGGTTTCTTAAATCTTTTGTTTTAGAAAATGTCAACCGTTTTATATAGGTAGGGAAACTAGTATGAACCCCCAGGTGCCAATCAGCAGGTTTCAGCAATTATCAAATCATAATCCGTCTTGATTCATCTAGACCTATGAACCACTTGGGATGTTTGGGAGCAAATTGCAGGCATCACATCATTTTCTGTGTATCTTGGTATAAATATGTAAAAGTCAAGGCCATTTTTTAAAAAAAGAACCAAAATACTATTCATTATGCCTAAAAATTTCTTAAAAGTGCTTAAAACCAATTAAATATCCAGTTGGTATTCAAGTTTCCACAAGTGTTTCATAGTTTTTTAATAGTCTGACTCAGGATCCAAATAAGGTTCACCTATTGTGATTGGTTGATGAGTCCAAGTCTCTTTTAGTCTATAGGATCTGCCTTCTCTTTCATTTATTCCTTTCAGTTTATTATTGAAGCAATTGGTCATTTGTCCTGTGGAGTTTCCCACTGTCAGGCTTTTGATGGTTGTATTCCTGCAGTATCATTTAAAATGTTCCTTTGCCCCTGTATTTCCTGTAAAATGATGAGTAGATCTAAAGGCTTGATAGGATTCAGGTTTGGTTTGGGGGTAAGAATACTTACTAAGTGGTGATGTGCGCTCCCACCAAGAAGCATTGGGTGAATGTGTTTCTTTTGTGATATGAACAGTCACTGGTGAATATTGCCTAGATCCATTAATTAGGGACGTGTAAAATGGTAATATTCTAATTCTGCTATTTTTCTTTCTTTATTATCCAGAATACTTCTATGAAGATAAACTGATTACACCGTGGTAGAGTTCACTTAAGAACAGCAGGATGTTTTATTTTTTTCCAGTTGTTTACCAGTTTTCATAATAGTGAGTTGGTTCTCTAGCGCCCTCCAATGGTGGCCACTGAATTTTATTTTCAGTCCAAGATGACCACATGCACTCGAGCATATCTGGTGTATTTTAATTCATTGCGGTTATTTTTATTGATGCCTGATGGGGCCCCATCTTTAGTCAGTGGGAACCTCTTCAAGTTGAGTCATGAGTCCTTTCGTTATGACCCTTGTAGTTTCTCATAGTTTATCTGCTCTTACTGTGACCATGTCCAGACTCATCTTATATATTCCTTTAATTAGGAAATATATAAAGATCATAATCTGGGTGTTGTGAGTAGCTGTTGGTTAGTCGTTTCTTTTTAGGCCTTGTCAGTGGAAAGAACTAGAAAATGTTTACCTGTTTCTAAGATAAAATGTACCCTGAGCACATGTTGCTAATTCCAGTTTAAATTCAGGGCTAAAGGTTTGTATTTATTCATTTTTTATGGAGGCGACTGATTTATAACATTACATACATTTTATTGTGCATTATATTTCTACTTCTGTACACACTACAGTGTGCTCACCACCAAAACTTCAGTCAACAGTGTCACCATACAGTTGGTCTCTTTACCCATTTTGCCCTCCTCTTCCCTTAACCTGTGGTAGCCACTACACTGTTCTCTGTATCTCCATTGTTTGTCTTTGTTTAGTTTGGCTTGTTCATTTATTTTGTTTGTTTGTTTGTTTAATATGATCTTTTTCTTATGCTGAAAATCCTGCCTCTCAACAACACACACCAAATTCACTTGTTTATCCTATGATACACATACAAATATGCATACAGTACATACACATAAAACAGTCTCAGAATAACAATGTCACACTGCCTTCAACAATAGGATTACTAAACACATTTTTTTAGCATTTCTTTTGGACCTTAAGGAAATTCTTTCTGATGGGGACATGATAGTCCATATTTGATGTAGAAATTTCTCTCCTTGTGGACATTAGGCTTGCCTTCACATTTTTGCTACTATAAAGAATGCTGTGATAAACATCCTTGCCTTTGTCTTTTATTTCTAATCTTTAGGCCAGACTTTAAGGAGTGACATGAGACAGTCAGGGGTAGTGGACATGTCTAAGCACCCCCTGTCCTGCCCTCATAGTTCCCAGAGCCTTTTTCAAAACCATCTGTGCTTGGAAGAACCTCCATCCCTGCACCCTGATCAACATTTTTCATTACTATTAGTAATTAATGTTATTACTGTTTACCAAACAGATCAAAAACAGGGTACCTTGTGGTTAATGGTTTTTTACTATTATCAGTCATATATTTATTGCACAGTTATAGTTCTGTTTTGAATTGTCTTTGGGGTGAAAAGTTCAGTTTAAGTGTTTTTTTCCCTATTGATATGCAACGTGTTGGGGCGGGAACCACACTGCATGGCTTGTGGTATCTTAGTTCCCCAGCCAGGGACTGAACCCTCGCCCCTGCATTGGAAGCACGGGGTCAACCACTGGATCTCCAGGGAAGTCCCAATTTGCAAGGTATTTTTAATATCTTAAGGACAACTATCCTTTGCTGTTTGTTACAAATGTTCTTCTCACTTGACATTTGACTTTCAATTTTATGGGGAGGGTTGATGTTATAAAATTTGAAAATTTTAAGTAACCAAATGTGTTGATCTGTTTTCTTTCACTGCTTTTATAGAGTCCTACCTGATATTGTTAAATATTTACCTTTCTTTCCTTCAAGTTTATGTAATATTTCATGTATTTTTCCATCTTTATTGTTTCTTTCCTCTTATTTTAAAAGGAATACTTGTTTACTATAAAGGACAGGATGGGATGGGAGGGAGGCCCAAGAAGGAGGGGATAATATATGTATGCCTGTGGGTGAGTCACTTCATTATACAGCAGAAACTAACACACTATTGTAAAGCAATTATATTCCAGTAAGTTTTTTTAATTTTTAAAAAAGGAAATAAAGAAAGTGTGGTCTCTGCACCTGAAAAAATAGCTTATGGAAAATATGGAAGTCTTATTTATTTTTATTCTTAGCTACTTTTTAAATCTATAATTTATTATGGTACACAATGTGAGGAGAAGATCTAACTTGAGGATCTTCCCAATAAGTAGTTATCTCAAAACCATTTGCTGAGCAGCCTGTTTTTCTCTTGAACTGTACAAGAAATTATTTGGTACATGAACACCTTTTTCCCCAAATATGTACACTTTCCAATTTGTTTTAATTCCTGTGGCTATGTAATATTCCTTAACAGTTCATATCACTTTCTTGTTATTTTTCTTCTTCAAAAACACCTTAGCCAATTCTTGCCTATTTATTCTTTTAAATGCACATGAACTTATTTTTGTCAAGTTGTACCAATGACAAACTGATTGGAATGGCTTCAGATGGGGTTTGGGCTTTCTTCTTATGGGTGTGCTGAACTGGGGTGAGTTTCAGACAAGGGAGGGATGTGTTGGGGTCTGTGTTTCCCATGGCTCCTCTGATCTGACACTATGTCTGGCATGGGTAGGAGGTGCCACAGCTTTCCAGGAGAAAGATGCTAGGCTGGAATGACACAGAGGAAGTACCTTAAAGAGATAAGAAGGAGGAGGATGACATTGTGCTTGGGTGTAAAGACTGGAGCAGAAGGGAAGCTAGGATTATCCCTTAATCTCCCATTTGGTCAACTGGGTAAATCATGGTGCTTTTTACGAAGATAGAATTTATGGCTCTAAGTTTCTGCACTTTTGCTACTTGAGAGAAAAATGGACTGCGTGCTCTGGGCATGTGTATGTGTCGGTGTTTATCCAGGTAGTGAAGTGATACTATTCTTTTCACATAGGAGGAACTGAGGCCCACATTGGTAAATGACTTACCCTTGGTCAGACAAGGTGTATGTGGTGGCACTGAGATTCACACCCTATTGGGTCTGCCAGAGTTGAGGCTGATCCTTACACACAGAGTAAACATTGTCTGGCCCCTCCCGCATCACTCTGTGCCAGACTCTGTTTTCGCCAAAGAGACGCCGAGCAGAAAAGGTCTGGAACAAGTGCTTGGTCTTCTTTGTCGCCCTTATACCGGTGGATTCAACAAAGGATTGCTCAGTCTGGATTGTGTATCCCCAGATTTCTTAAAGTCCTAACCCTCACGCCTTCAGAATGTGACCTTATTTGGAAATAGAGCCACTGTTGATGTATTGTAGTTGGTTAAGATGAGGTCGTAATGGAGTAGGTGGACCTTTAGTCCACTAAGGCTGATGTCTTTCTGATAAGAGAGGTGACAGACACAGGGGGAATGCCTCGCGATAACAGAAGCAGAGATGGAGTGATTCCTGCCTTCATATGAGGAAGGACGCGTTGTCTGTAGTTATCCTGTGAGCTGGGAAGAAGGGTATTCTGATGCTGAGTCCCTGCTGGGAGCCAGCTTCTCAGTCCTTAGCAAGTCTGCTCATGTGAGCCTCACCATTCTGTAAACAGGGTATTATTATCTCCATTTTACAGATGAGGACACTGAGGCCTGCAGACATTAAGTGTCTCACCCAAAGGCCAGCTCTCCGCTTCTTCCTGGCTACAGTCAGCTGAGTGCCTCTGCCCATTTGTCATTGCTGGGGGGCTGTGGGGATCCGGCTGTCACACACGTGTGTCAGCTGACAATGTGCAGGCCTATGGGCTCAGTTATTAGTACATTTGATAATCATAAAGAAAGTGGTCATTTTGTTCACTTTTTGATCTGAGCTGCTTTTTATAGGCTTTTAAATTTAGAAACTGGTTTGAATGAAGTACTATCATGAGCTTTTTAATTTCATGTCAGTAAATATCAAACATTGCCTGAGTTTGTTAACCCAGTATTTGAGGTGGGATGGGGGTGAGGGAAGAGGAGAGGGAGGGGGGAGGGCTGTGTGTAAAAAAGGAAAAAAAAGCCCTTTCAGCTTCATCTGTGATCACTTTTCAGGGCTGCTACTTAACTACCCAAATGTTGAGTCTAAATGCAGTAATTACTGTGCTCCATTTTGTGAAGAAAGAAAGAAAGCTTGCAAAAGCAAAAATAAATGTCTCCTTATTCTGAGAGTGTGATACTTGAACTCTGTGAAATGACTTTATTCTATATTTACTATATTCTATATTTACCTGGGCACAAATAGTTAACCTGGGTAACTACACCCCCGTTCCTAAACAGAAACTCCTGAAATATTGGGGGTGACTTTTTTCTTTTATTTTAATATCTTTGGTTCAACACACTCATGACACAGAGTGGACTTCGAGCATCAGTATGGAATCATGGTGAGAAATAAGACAGACTCCGTGGATCTAAATCCCTACGCTGACATGATACTACCAGAGGAAAATAAAGTGGCTGTGGGCAAATCACTTCCCTTCATTGTGCCTCAGTTTCATCATCTATGAAATGAGAATAAAATCAGTCAGCAGCAGCATCTTGAGGCTGAACTTTTGTCTTCATCATGGTAAACTGGTTGATTGAAAAAAATGAACTGGTCTCTAATAGATATATTGTGGACCACTCTTAAGAATCCTCTTAGCTCTGTGCTCTGGGATTCTATCAAAGTTGAAAATTTTAAATTAAGGGGCAGATTGTACATCCAACTAGAACTTCAGTGTTTGAGGATGAATATTGCAATTAACAAACAGAATTGGAAAAAGATTCCAGATCTACCCCATAGCTCTCATAACAGTACCATGTACATACAAAGTACCCAGGAAGTGAGTGGTCCAGTGAGATAAGAGAAGCGCTATGGTATGTTTGTTTTTTAATGGCTGAAAAAGTTTGGTAGGTCAAAAACTGCTGAGGTGTGTCGGATGCACTGTGTATAGTGTTGTCCAGATGTGCATTATCTTCCCCACAGAACATGGTGATTTAGTTTTTTTGTATATGCCTCCAGAGATATTTTACACGTATAAAAGCATAAATTAATAGTGTGTGTCTCTTTCCCCACTTTTGTACATAGCTCATGCTGCTCCGCACCTGCTTCCTTCATTTAACAATACATTTATCAATATTGGAGATATTTCTCTCAGTTAAGTTCAGTCGCTCAGTCGTGTCCAACTCTTTGTGACCCCATGAATCGCAGCATGCCAGGCCTCCCTGTCCATCACCAACTCCCGGAGTTCACTCAGACTCACGTCCATCGAGTTCGTGATGCCATCCAGCCATCTCATCCTCGGTCGTCCCCGTCTCCTCCTGCCCCCAATCCCTCCCAGCATCAGAGTCTTTTCCAATGAGTCAACTCTTCGCATGAGGTGGCCAAAGTACTGGAGTTTCAGCTTTAGCATCATTCCTTCCAAAGAAATCCCAGGGCAAATCTCCTTCAGAATGGACTGGTTGGATCTCCTTGCAGTCCAAGGGACTCTCAAGAGTCTTCTCCAACACCACAGTTCAAAAGCATCAATTCTTCGGCGCTCAGCCTTCTTCACAGTCCAACACTCACATCCATACACAACCACTGGGAAAACCATAGCCTTGACTAGACAGACCTTAGTCGACAAAGTAATGTCTCTGCTTTTGAATATGCTATCTAGGTTGGTCATAACTTTTCTTCTGAGGAGTAAGCGTCTTTTAATTTCATGGCTGCAATCACCATCTGCAGTGATTTTGGAGCCCCCAAAAATAGTCTGACACTGTTTCCACTGTTTCCCCATCTGTTTTCCATGAAGTGGTGGGACCAGATGCCATGATCTTCATTTTCTGAATGTTGAGCTTTAAGCCAACTTTTTCGCTCTCCTCCTTCACTTTCATCAAGAGGCTTTTTAGCTCCTCCTCACTTTCTGCCATAAGGGTGGTGTCATCAGCATATCTGAGGTTATTGATATTTCTCCCGGCAATCTTGATTCCAGCTTGTGTTTCTTCCAGTCCAGCGTTTCTCATGATGTACTCTGCATATAAGTTAAATAAGCAGGGAGACAATATACAGCCTTGACGTACTCCTTTTCCTATTTGGAACCAGTCTGTTGTTCCATGTCCAGTTCTAACTGTTGCTTCCTGACCTGCATACAGATTTCTCAAGAGGCAGGTTAGGTGGTCTGGTATTCCCATCTCTTTCAGAATTTTCCACAGTTTATTGTGATCCACACAGTCAAAGGCTTTGGCATAGTCAATAAAGCAGAAATAGATGTTTTTCTGGAACTCTCTTGCTTTTTCCATGATCCAGCGGATGTTGGCAATTTGATCTCTGGTTCCTCTGCCTTTTCTAAAACCAGCTTGAACATCAGGAAGTTCACGGTTCACGTATTGCTGAAGCCTGGCTTGGAGAATTTTGAGCATTACTTTACTAGCATGTGAGATGAGTGCAATTGTGCGGTAGTTTGAGCATTCTTTGGCATTGCCTTTCTTTGGAATTGGAATGAAAACTGACCTTTTCCTGTCCTGTGGCCACTGCTGAGTTTTCCAAATTTGCTGGCATATTGAGTGCAGCACTTTCACAGCATCATCTTTCAGGATTTGAAACAGCTCAATTGGAATGCCATCACCTCCACTAGCTTTGTTCGTAGTGATGCTTTCTAAAACCCACTTGACTTCACATTCCAGGATGTCTGACTCTAGATGAATGATCACACCATCGTGATTATCCGGGTCATGAAGATCTTTTTTGTACAGTTCTTCTGTGTATTCTTGCCACCTCTTCTTAATATCTTCTGCTTCTGTTAGGTCCATACCATTTCTGTCCTTTATCGAGCCCATCTTTGCATGAAATGTTCCCTTGGTATCTCTAATTTTCTTGAAGAGATCTCTAGTCTTTCCCATTCTGTTCTTTTCCTCTATTTCTTTGCATTGAAAGAGCTTCCTCATTCCGTTTTCTAGCTGTATAGTATTCCTTTGCATGGATGTGCCCTACTTGCTTTAGCCAGAACCCTGTTTATAGATGTTTAAGTGTGTGTGCTTGCTTGCTTTTACAAAAAATACCCTGGAATAAATTCATGTATCCATCATTTCCCATTCATAGTATATGCATCTGAGTAATTTTAGTGGATATCAGAGGTCAAGGACACATACACATTACTAATCTTGCTGGATGTTAACAAATTGCCTATTATCCAGGGTGCACCATTTTACACTCCTGGTTTTACCCTTGCTTCAGTGTGTTATCAGTATGCTATGGGTCTGAGCCATTCTCAAGAGTAAAAAATAATATCTCAGGGAAGTTTTAATTTGCAGCACTCTTATTTTGGGTGAAAGTGAACATCATTTCCTTTCTGTAAACTGTGTCATTGTAGCTTTTATTTCTATTAGATTATTGGGCTTTTTCTTAACAGTTTGTGGGAGGTCTTTGTGGATGAGGGAAATAGCTCTTTGTTAAGTGAACTGAATAGATTTATTTTCTGTAGGTCAGAAAATGTTGAGGTATGTAGGATGCACTGTGTATAGTCTTTTGATTTTGCTTATGTTAGTGTTTTGGTCTGCAACCATTCTTAATTTTATAAACAGTCATCCTCCTTTATCCCCAGGTTCTCTTTACATGGTTTCAGTTACCTGAGGAATACCAAAGTCTGAAATATTAAATGGAAACTTCCACAAATAAGCAATTCATAAGTTTTATGTTGTGTGCTGTTGTGAACAGCATGATGAAATCTTATACTGTCCCATTCCATCCCACCCAGGACGTGAATCATCCTTCTGTCCAGCATATCCCGTCTGTTCTCACTCAGTGGCCACTTATCAGATCAGATCTCAGTGTCAGTGCTTGCATTCAACTAGCCCTTGCTTTACTTATTGATGGCCCCAAAGTACAAGAGTTGTGATGCTGATAATTTAGATATACCGAAGAATAGTTATAAGGTACTTCCTTTAAGTGAAAGGTGAAAACTTCTCAATATAAGAAGGAAAGCAAAAAATGTATGATTGTACGCTGAGATTGCTAAGATCTACAGTAAGAATGAATCTTTTATCCATGAAATTGTGAAGAAGAAAACATAAATTTGTGCTAGTTTTGCTTTTGCACCTCAGACTACAAAAGTTATGACCACTGTGTCTCTTAAAAGGACAAAGCATTTAAGGCATTTAAGATGGAAAAGGCATTAAATTTGTATATGAAGATATTTTGGGAGAGAAAGAGACCATATTCACATAATTTTCATTACAGTAATTGTTGTAATTGTTCTATTTTATTATAAGTTATTGTTGTTAGCTTCTTATCATGCCTAATTCATAAAGTAAACTTCATGGTAAATATGCATATATAGGGAGAAATATGGATACACAGTTTGGTACCATCCTAGGTTTTAGGCACCCATTGTGGGTCTTGAAATTTATCCTGCACAGATAGTAACAAGGGGAAAATTATAGTCCATTTTATCAATTCTATTTTTTAGATTTTTTGTTGTATTCTGTTGATCTTTCTCGTGGGTCAATGCTAGATTTAATAATCATGAATTTATTATACATTTTAATATATGATGGGACTGTGCTGATGTTCTTCAGTTCAGTTCAGTTCAGTTCAGTCACTCAGTCGTGTCCGACTCTTTGCGACCCCATGAATCGCAGCACGCCAGGCCTCCCTGTCCATCACCATCTCCCGGAGTTCACTCAGTCTTACGTCCATCGAGTCCATGATGCCATCCAGCCATCTCATCCTCGGTCGTCCCCTTCTCCTCCCGCCCCCAATCCCTCCCAGCATCAGAGTCTTTTCCAATGAGTCAACTCTTCGCATGAGATGGCCAAAGTACTGGAGTTTCAGCTTTAGCATCATTCCTTCCAAAGAAATCCCAGGGCTGATCTCCTTCAGAATGGACTGGTTGGATCTCCTTGCAGTCCAAGGGACTCTCAAGAGTCTTCTCCAACACCACAGTTCAAAAGCATCGATTCTTCGGCGCTCAGCTTTCTTCACAGTCCAACTTTCACATCCATACATGACCACAGGAAAAACCATAGCCTTGACTAGGCGGACCTTAGTCGGCAAAGTAATGTCTCTGCTTTTGAATATACTATCCAGGTTGGTCATAACTTTTCTTCCAAGGAGTAAGCGTCTTTTAATTTCATGGCTGCAGTCACCATCTGCAGTGATTTTGGAGCCCCAAAAAATAAAGTCTGACACTGTTTCCACTGTTTCCCCATCTATTTCCCATGAAGTGATGGGACCGGATGCCATGATCTTCGTTTTCTGAATGTTGAGCTTTAAGCCAACTTTTTCACTCTCCTCCTTCACTTTCATCAAGAGGCTTTTTAGCTCCTCCTCACTTTCTGCCATAAGGGTGGTGTCATCAGCATATCTGAGATTATTGATATTTCTCCCGGCAATCTTGATTCCAGCTTGTGCTTCTTCCAGTCCAGCGTTTCTCATGATGTACTCTGCATATAAGTTAAATAAGCAGGGAGACAATGTACAGCCTTGACGTGCTCCTGTTGCTCAATATTGTCTGACTCTGCAACCCCATGGGCTTTAGCCCCCCAGGCTCCTCTGTCCATGTGGCTTCTGCAGTGGTTCAAGTCTTCTTTTGTATCTCTTAGAAGATTTAAGATTCTTCATGTACATATTATAAATTTCTTTTTAAATCTATCCCTAGGTATCTTGTATTTTCAAATAGGATAGGATAAAATAGAATAGAATTAAGATCTTTTCTGTCATTATCTCTTCTAGCTTGGTTATTTTAATATAGGAAAGCTATTTACTTTATATTAAATTTCTGTGTCACCATATTACTGGATTATTTCATTGTTTCTGATTCTCTTGGGATTTCTAAATAAGCAATGATATTGAGAATCAAAGAGTTTTGAGCTAAAACTTGGATAGTGAAGGAAAATAGGTAAGAATTATACTGATTTAACAAGAAAATTGGAATTTGGGAATTACGTGAACTGATGTTTCTCCTTTGGGCGAGTGTATTTTGAAAACACCAGTTCTTAAAACATAAATAGCTGTTCAATAGATTTAAAGATTTCCCTTAACCTTGGTTTGAAAATGAAGTCAATGTAGAAGTTGAAATTTCAGCTCTGATAGTATTTAGCTTTAATCAAATAGAAATCTATAATTCCTTATACTATTTGTGGCTCAGAAATTTTGACTTTGAAGTGGTATGCTCTTAAAAATAAGCTGGTAGAGACAAAAAAATAGCTCACTTAGAGCAAGTAAGTACCCAGCGCAGGGTAATAAGAAGAGCCCAAAATTGAAAGTTTAAACACTTGAGTTCAAGCCATGGCTCTGTCAACAGTTCATTGCAGTGTTGTCCACCTCGTTGGGCCTGAGTTTCCTAATCTATAAAATAGGACTGATGATAACTACTTAATAGAGTTATTGTGAAAGATCAGCTGAGATCATATATATTGAGAGCATCTAGCACTGTGCATGGCACAGGGCTTATATACAACAAATAGTGGCTATTATTAATATATCTATTAA
This sequence comes from Oreotragus oreotragus, assembly GCA_006410675.1. NCBI lineage: Eukaryota > Metazoa > Chordata > Mammalia > Artiodactyla > Bovidae > Oreotragus > Oreotragus oreotragus. The sequence goes on from SJYX01010710.1 coordinate 167,906, forward strand.
TTTAAGTCATCCTTGGTGTGTTAAAGATACAGATCAGGCTGCTATAACATAGACGCCTATACCCTATAGTTATGAAAATGTGTTTTCTGCTTGTGTAACAATACAAGCAGTATACTGGCACCAAGGTATTGCACACCCAGGTTCTCGGTGTGCTGTGACTGTACCATTCTCAACACATGGTGTCATCCCATGGTCCCGGAAGACTGCTGCAGCTCTCCTCATTGCCTGATCGCTCAGCCTTCAGGAAGTGAGAAAGAGAAGGCACGGTGCACACACTTTCTCTTTAGCATCGTGCCAGGGACCTGCTCACATGACTTTTGCTCACATGCCATTGGCCATAAACTAATCACATGGCCACTCCTAACTGCAAGGGGAACTGGGACATGTAGGGTTGAGGCCCTTCTAAAATAAACATCGGGGACAACTAGCAATTGGAGCCATGCTTGGTGTATGAAAATGACACTTCCCACATACCACCAGATATCCCTGTGTCTGAGCCCATTTGTGACCTACTTTGGTGTGTATGTGTGTGGGGGGGGGAGCGGGGGGCGGTTACAGGTGCTGAAAGGCTCAGGATCTGGTATCATGCCTTATTTCACTGTAGTGTCAGGAAGGTACATAACTACCATATCAAAATCAGCCTTGCTTGTTCACTGGGACTTGGTTTGGGAGGTTGCCTTTTCATGGTAAGTGGATCTTCTGGTGATGAGGCAAAACCTANGGTTACAGGTGCTGAAAGGCTCAGGATCTGGTATCATGCCTTATTTCACTGTAGTGTCAGGAAGGTACATAACTACCATATCAAAATCAGCCTTGCTTGTTCACTGGGACTTGGTTTGGGAGGTTGCCTTTTCATGGTAAGTGGATCTTCTGGTGATGAGGCAAAACCTAGACTCAGCGTCTTTTTTTTAAATGAACTTTGTTTGTTTGGTTTCTCTGGTTGTGCTGGGTCGTCACTGCTGTGCAGGGCTTTCTCTCGTTGCAGAGGGCAGGGGCTCCTCTCTAGTTGTGGTGCAGGGGCCACTCTTGTTGCCCAGCACAGGCTCCAGGGCACGAGGGCTTCAGTAGCTGCAGCTCCCGGGCCCCGTAGTTGTGGCTCACCAGCTTAGTTGCTGCACAGCATGTGGGATCTTCCCTGGACCAGGGATCAAACCCATGTCTCCTGTTTCGGCAGGTGGAGTCTTTACCACTGAGCCGCCAGGAAAGTGCTCAACTATCTTGATATTGGCTAAGATGTGGTAGACACTGTTGGTGGAGGTTGAACCTTGGTTGTTTTTGCTACCATCTCAGTGCATGGACAGTGCCAGCATACAGTAGATGCCTGTACATGTTGATTGGTGACAACTAGACTGATTCTAATGAAAGGATCATTTGGATACAAACGATGAGCCTCAGTTCACATCATTTGCTTAACAGCTCTGGATGTGATCATATGCCAATGCTTTTATCTCAGGAGTTGTAGAAGAGAGTGCTTTATGTATCAATCTTCTTCTTAAGACCAGACAACAAAACCTTCCCTGTCTCTCAGACCAGTTCTCTAATGAGGAAAAGTAGTAAGTAAAAAGTTGGGGAGGAGTAGGGGAGGTACGGCATCTTTTCAGTTTGAAAGCTGTATTTAGGCTGGGACAGTTGTGCCTGTAATTATCCTGTCTGAGTTGACTTTAATAAGCATTATTCTTAATGCTTTCCTCTCGAAGGGAAAAAAGTGATTTTTGCATCCAAGTGTACAAAACAGCTTTATTCACTAAGCTTGAAAGACATAGTCATCACTGTTCAATCTGTAGTGACTCTGAGCCAGAAACCTCATATCAGAGCCTGGGCCAGAAGGTAAGAGTTGATTGCTTTCAAGGAATCACAGGATTCAGGCTGGCCCAGGTCCTCCTCCTCTTCCCATGACCATCTCCCAGTGGTAGACATGTGGGAAAACAGTGCTGGATGCAAGGCAGGCAGGATCAGCCTCTTGAGAACCTGACATTTAAACCATGTCCTCTTTCCAGGTTTAAGGCATCACCATCTGCTCATTGCCCCAGCTAGAAACCTGGCTCAATCCCTTTAACCCTGCGTTCCGAGGGTCCCTCCCAGGTTGATCAGCACCCTCCCTACCTTACTTCAGACCCTTCAATTCTCCTGCTTCCATTACGTTTTCTATCTTGCCACCTAACTTACCTCTTCTTTTTCTTTCAAAAAACAGTGTTTTAAAAAGGATAAAAGTAATATGATTACATTTGGAAAACAGAAAAAAGTAAGAATAATCATGTATAATACTACATCATAACAGCTATCATCAACTTTTATAACATTTCCTTGTAGTATTTTATTTATTTATTTAAACCACACTGTGACATGTAGGATCTTAGTTCCCCAGCCAGGGATCAAACCCACACCCTCCTGTATTGGGAGCAGAGTCTTAACCACTGGACCACCAGGGAAGACCCTATTTCTAGTATTTTTTAATCATAAGCATAATTATTCTTATAATTTAAATCATAGTTTATAAACAGCCTTTTATCTCAATTGGGTTCCAAAGCCTTTTCCAAGAAATTCTAGCCAGTTTTCTAGATGTATCATTTTTTATTTTATAACTCTCCTATTATGAGATACTTTGGTGGGCTTCTAATTTTTCATATTTACAAATAGCACTGCAGTGAATATTTTCACTTGCATATGCATAACCTTTTCACTGTTTTGAATTATTTCTTTGGGATAGATTCACAAGTTCAAAGGAAATGAAATTTCTAATATTGCAGAATTGATGTTCAGAAGTTGTACACCAGTTTGTAACGCCATAAACAGTGTTTGAAAAACTTTTAATACCTATGAGTATCATGATCTTTCTGAATGTTTATTGTTGTAAAAAAAAAAAATGTAAAATTATCCACGGAAAAATTTTGTTTTATTCTTATTGGAAAAAGTAATACATAGTTGTATAAAATGAGAAAAACCAAAAGAAAACTAAACTCAACTATAATTTTGCCCTCAGTGAACCATAAACACTGGTAATATTATGGTCTGTATTCTGTCTGAAGTTTCAAGCAAATGTATATATAATTTCTTTTGCTTTCATTCTTTCTTTTCATTTCCCTTTTTTTACATTGACTAGAAATATTTTCCACATAACAGTTTTATGCTATGTTAACTTTTTAGGACATTAAACATTGTTTTCACACAATTCCCCATTTTTGGAAATGTGTACTATTTTCAATTTTCTGCTATCTTAAATAATATTGTATGACCATGTTTATAACTAAATCTTTATATATTTTAAACAAGTGAATAGATAAAGAAGCTGTGGGCATTTATACAATGGAATATTACTTGGCCATAAAAAGGAATAAATTTGAGTCAGTTGCAGTGAGGTGGATGAACCTAGAGCCTCTTATTCAGAGTAAAGTAAGTCAGAAAGAGAAAAGCAAGTATCATATATTCATGCATATATGTGTAATCTAGAAAAATAGTACTGATGAACATAGTAGAGAATGGACTTGTGGACACAGCTGTGGAAGCTGAGGGTGGGACAAATTAAGAAAGTACCACTGACATATACACATTGTCATATGTAAAACAGATAGTGGGAAGTTGCTGAATAACACAGGGAGCCCAGCCTGTGATGACCTAGAGGGATGGGATGGGGGAAGGGAGGGAGGTTCAGGAGGGAAGAACTGTGTATATACTGTCTCTTATACACATCTAGATGTGTATAAGAGACAGGCATCACTCTGTGCCAGNGATAGTGGGAAGTTGCTGAATAACACAGGGAGCCCAGCCTGTGATGACCTAGAGGGATGGGATGGGGGAAGGGAGGGAGGTTCAGGAGGGAAGAACTGTGTATATATATATATATATTTATTTATTTATTTATAAATATATAATTATGACTGATTTGTATTGTTGTACAGCAGAAACAAACACAAAATTGTAAAGCACTTTTCCACCAGTTAAAAAATAAAAAATTGTTTTTAAATGGAAAAAAAGACTCTTTTTTGTAAATACTCTCTCTGACTTGTGTCTTCTGCACTGAATATTTATTACAATGTTAACAAAGATATACATTGGAAAACTTTTAGGTAAAAACCTGTCTTGTTTGACTTGTAATTTATGTAATTAAAGAGGCAAAGACTTTTTCATATGTTTATTGGACAGTTGTACTTCCTTTGGAATTGTTTATTTGTTACTTTCTTAAATTTTCCACTGGATGTTTTAACTCTCTCCTATTTTGCAAAATAATTTTCAATTTTTAAACCATCTTCCAATTGTATTTATTCTGATTGACTTCTTTGTTTATTTGTTGTTGTTTTTTTTTAATTCTAAATCTTGTTCTTCATGACACATATGTTTATTGTCATATCCTGGAAAGGTCTTTTGCCTCTCAACATCACAAATATGTTCTTCTAGTACTTCGAAGGTTTAATTTTTTACACTTAAATCTTTAAACTCTCTATACTTCATCTAGCCAGTTGTTGAATGTGGATCATAATCTTTTCTTCTCCAGATAGGTAGTGAGGAGTTCCAAATGGTAATGTCACAGAGATCACTAGCTGGTTACTTTAAATGTCAACTCTATTAATATGTACATTTTGTATGATTTCTGTCAATCTTAATGAGATACTTTGGGAATTTGACAAAATAAGTCTAAATTTTATCTAGGAGAATAAATATTTTAAGAACAACCAAGAAAATTTTAAAAATAAAAAGTTTCAAAAGGAGGGATTTTAGGTTATCAGATAGTAAAATATAAAGATATAATAATGAAAATGAAAGTGTGTAATCAATAAGAACAGTCAAATCAATGAAACAATAGAAATTTCAGAAACTCAAGAACACAGAATTTAGTATAATTTAGTATAGCGTATCATTAAGAGTGGGGCTTCCCTGATGGATCAGATGGTAAAGAATCTGCTCACAATGTAGGAGACTGGATTCGATCCCTAGGTTGGAAAAATCCCCTGGAGAAGGGAATGGCTACCCACTCCAGTATTCTTGCCCAGAGAATTCCATGGACTGGCAGGGCTACAGTCAATGAGGTTGCAAAGAGTCAGACATGACTTAGCAAGTAACACTTTCACTTTTCACTTTAATCATTAGAGTAAAATAGTTCAGATCAGTGAGAAAAGAAAGGATTGCTTTCATATTGAAATTTCATCCTTACAGTTCTAGAATAACTAAGATTTGGACACCATGTATTATCCTTTTAGTCTGTGTTTAAATTGGATATTTGATGTTTTATTTAGGACATTAGGTGCCACTAGTAGGTGACACTGATCCATGTAGCTATGAAGTTTGGGTATCAGAACGGAATCTGATATCTCTAATCATCCTCCTCCATCCCCCATTTGCCAGGAATCTGGAATCATCATATCTCCCGCATTTCACAAAGCCATCTGTCCCCTCATTTCCCATTGCAGTTCCCTGGGCTCCCCACTTCCACTTAGGCTCCTGCCCCGCCCATTGTCCTAACAGCCACATTGACTTTTTTTGCATAAATGTCTATTTGTTAAGTTTTATAATCAGAAGTGTAAGTTGCTTAATTGGCTTTTAAAATATTATTATTATTATTATTATTTTAAACTTTATTTTTTTTACTTTACTTTACAGTACTGTATTGGTTTTGGCATACATTGACATGAATCCGTCATGGGTGTACATGAACTAAAATATTATTATTGAAGTGAAATACGTGCAAAAGCTACCACTGTAACTGTTTTAAAATGTATGATTCAGTGGCATTAAGTATATTCACAATATTGTGCAACCATCACCATTATCTAGTTCCAGAACTTTTTTAATACCCTAAATGGAGATTGCATGCTTATGAAGCAGTCACTTCCCATTCTCCCCTACCTCCAACCTCTGTAACCACTCATCTGCTCTTTGTCCCTATGGATCTGACCCACTCTGGATAGTTCATATAAATGGAATCATACAGTACATAGTCTTGTGTGACTAGCTTATTATTTAGCATAATGTTTGCAAGATTCATCCATGTTAGAGCATATAGCTGTACTTCATTCTTTTATGGCTGAATAATATCTCATTGTATGCATATATCACATTTTCTTTATCCATTCATCCATCAGTGAATGTTTGGGTTAATTCTACTTTTTGGCTATTGTGATAAAGCTGCTATGGACATTTGTGCACAAGTATTTGCTTGAGTATCTGTTTTCAAACAGTGGACCTGTTTTTGATGAAAGAATGGAGTTGCTGAGTCATATGGTAATTTTATGTTTAGCTTGTTGAGGAACTGCCAAACTATTTTTCAAAGCAGCGGAATCATTTTTCATTCCTACCATCAATGTGTGTATGAATGTTCCAGCTGACTCTACATCTTTTCCAACACTTACTATTTTCCTTTAAAAAATTATGAAAAAAAAATTATGGTCACCCTAAGTGGTTATGAAGTGATATTCTCATTCTTTGGATTTGTATTTCACTGATGACTAATAATGTTGAGTAGGTTTTCATGTGTTTTTGACAATTTGTACATCTTCTTTGGAGATAACCAAATTCTTTGCCTGTCTTTTAATTGGGTTATTTTTCTTTTTGTTGAGTTGTGAAAGTTTTTTATACATTCTGAATACTACACTCTTACAAGACATATGATTTACAAATATTCTCTCTCATTCTGTGGGTTATGTTTTCAATCTCTTGACAGTATCCTTTGATGCAAACAGTTATTAATTTTGATGAAGTCCAATTCATCTATTTTTTTCCTTTGGTTACTTATTCTTTTGATGTCATATTTAAGCCACTGCCAGATTCAAACAGTTACTGTTTAGAGGAGTGAGGGAATGCAGAAACAATGAAAAGGCAGTCGAGAAACAATAGTGCAATGATGGGAAGGTTCCTCCGGTTCCTCCTTAAGGGATATACATAACAATCTGATACAAATTTCTGAGTTCTTCTACAGGACCTAAGGGCCCCACTTAGGTGGAGGATGGTAACTCCAGGCTGAGCACAAACACTTGGATCCCAGACTATTTGGTACCACAGGCTGATGATTGAGATTCTTGTTATCTCCCTACTAACCAATCAGAGGAAGGTCACACACCCTGAAGACCTCACCTCAGATTTTGCCTATAAAAATCATTCCCTGAAAATGATCAGAGAGTTTGGGTTTCTGCTCTGGCCTCCTTGTCTGGTGCCTTACAATAAACACTGCCCATTCCTTAAAAAAAAAAAAAAAAAAAAAGAAACCTTTGCCAAATCCAAGGTTAAAAAAAAAAATCTCCCCTCTGTTTTCTGCTAAATTTAGCTCTTAAATTTAAATCTTTGATCCTTTTTGAGTTAATTTTTGTATATGGTGTGAGGTAAGGGTGGAGAAGGAAATGACAACCCACTTCAGTATTCTTGCCTGGGAAATCCCATGGACAGAGGAGCCTGGCGGGCTACAGCCCATGGGGTCACAAAGAGTCAGACATTTCTGAAGCGATTAAGCATGCATATGTGAGGTAAGAGTCCAGCTTCATTCTTTTGCATGTGTATACTCTGTTCATCTGCTCCATAGGCAGAATGTGGCCCATCTCAAAAGGTGAGAGCAGTGCTAAAATATGGGGTGGTTAGTTTTTATGAGCTCAGTAAGTTTATAGGCTAATACATGGAAGGATTATTCTAGCTATTTTGGAGATAGAACAAGGATTTCCAGGATTTGGGCTACCACATACTTTTTGGCCTTTAATAGTTAGCCTCAGAACTGTCATGGTGCCTATGGGATGTCATTTAGCTTGCTAATATATTTAAATGAGCTTATAATAAGGCTGAAAGCCTGCTGGAAGTCTAATCTTCCACCATCTTGGGTATAATTAGTTGTGTTTTATCCATAGTGGTTCTACCATTCTTTTAAAGGTTGTGCCCTACCCACTTCCCTCCTGTTTCAACCTGAGGTCTCCTCAGGCCCATAAAACTCTTTACTGCCCCTTGCACATGCTCTTCCCTCCACCTTCCATATCTCTTCTTGTTGCATGTCACCTAGTTAAGTATGACTCATCTGTTGGGGAGCCTTACCTAAATCATCAACCTACATATAGTAGTTAGGTTTCCTCTGGTTATGCTCTTTCATAGTTCTTTGAAGTTTCTTGATAGCAGTGACCTCTGTTGTAACTCATTACTGATGTGGAGCCCAGCTGGCTCCTACTGGGGTCTTGGGGAGGGGTAGCCTGGTGTGCTGCAGTCCATGGGGTTGCAAAGAGTCAGACACGACTGAGAGACTGAACAACAACAAGGGTGTTGTCACTAATTATTGATATGACTTTTGGTTTAGTCTTGCTTTTGCCGTGGGCTTTTGGTAGGTGCCAATGGTAGGTGCCATGTCTGTCTTTAGTTCACCACTAAAACCTCTGCCTGGTCAGATGTCTTTCACATGATAGACACTTGGTCAATATTTACCCAAAGTATGAAGGATGACAGTAGCTAGTAAATAGAACTGGGAAGATTTCTATATTTCTTAAGATGTAAAAATGGTTAGAGTAATTTAAAATTGTCTATTCCTTAAATAGACAATTAAAAGACGCTTGCTCCTTGGAAGGAAAGTTATGACTAACCTAGACAGCATATTAAAAAGCAGAGACACTACTTTGCTAACAAAGGTCTGTCTAGTCAAGGCTATGGTTTTTCCAGTAGTCACGTATGGATGTGAGAGTTGGACTATAACGAAAGCTGAGCACCAAAGAATTGATGCTTTTGAACTGTGGTGTTGGAGAAGACTCTTGAGAGTCCCTTGGACTGCAAGGAGATCCAACCAGTCCATCCTAAAGGAGATCAGTCCTGGGTGTTCATTGGAGGGACTGATGTTGAAGCTGAAACTCCAATACTTTGGCCACCTATTGCAGAGAGCTAACTCATTTGAAAAGACCCTGATGCTGGGACAGATTGAGGGCAGGAGGAGAAAGGGGCAACAGAGGATGAGATGGTTGGATGGCATCGCCAACTCAATGGACATGGGTTTAGGTAAGCTCTGGGAGTTGGTGATGGATAGGGAGGCCTGGCATGCTGCAGTTCATGGGGCTGCAGAGTCAGACATGACTGAGCGACTGAACTGAACTGAACTGATTCCTTAAATGGCTCAAGTAACATGCTTAAAAGCATAGTTGATCCCCAGACTGGTCAGTTTTCATAATACTTATTTTTGTTTTAAAAAATGTTTTTTTAAATGCTGGAGAGGGTATGGCTGCTGCTGCTGCTAAGTCACTTCAGTCGTGTCCAACTCTGTGTGACCCCATAGACGGCAGCCCACCAGGCTCCCCCATCCCTGGGATTCTCCAGGCAAGAATACTGGAGTGGGTTGCCATTTCCTTCTCCAATGCATGAAAGAGGAAAGTGAAAGTGAAGTCGCTCAGTCTGTCCGACTGTTAGCGACCCTATGGACTGCAGCCCACCAGGCTTCTCCGTCCATTGGATTTTCCAGGCAAGAGTACTGGGGTGGGGTGCCATTGCCTTCCCCGGGAGAGGGTATGGAGAAAAGGGAATTTTGATGGGAATGTAAGTTGGTGCCACCACTGTGGAAGACAGTATGGAGGTTCCTCAGAAAACTAAAAATAGAATTACCATATGATCCAGCAATCCTACATCCAGACAAAACTGTAATTCAAAAAGATATATGCACCCCTATGTTCATAGCAGCACTATTCATGATAGCCAAGATACCGAAACAACCTAAATGCCCACTGACAGATGAGATGGATAAAGAAGATGTGGTACATATATACAATGAAACTTTACTCAGCCATAAAAATTAATGGAATAATGCCATTTGCAGCAACGTGGATAAAACTGGAGATTATCATACTAAGTGAAGTAAATCAGAAAGAGAAAGACAAACATCATGTGGTATCACTTATATGTGGAATGTAAGATATGACACAAACGAACCTATCTATGGGACAGAAACAGAATCAGGGACAGAAAATAGACTGGTGGCTGCCAAGGGGGAGGGAGCTGGATTGGGAGAGGGTTGGACTGGGAGTTTGGAATTCGCAGATGCAAGGTGTTGTATAAAGGATGGATAAACAACAACGTCCTGCTGTATAGCACAGGGAGCTATATTTAGTATCCTGTGATAAACCATAGTGGAAAAGAATCTGAAAAAGAATGTACATATATATATGTATAACTAAGTCACTTTGCTGTACAGTTGTAATTAACACAGCATTGTAATTCAGTTATAGTTCAATAAAAAATAAATTTTAAAAATGTTTTTTGAGTTGTATGTGGTATTCTACATTTTCCTGTCTCTCATACCTCTAACTTTCACTGTTAAGTATAGTGATTTTACTCTGTTTATTCTTAAATAGGCTTTCCAAAAATATATGGTTTCAGTTCAGTTCAGTCACTCAGTCATGTCCGACTCTTTGTGACCCCAAGAACTGCAGCATGCCAGGCCTCCCTGTCCATCACCAATTCCCGGAGTTCACTCAGACTCACGTCCATCGAGTCAGTGATGCCATCCAGCTATCTCATCCTCTGTCGTCCCCTTCTCCTCCTGCCCCCAATCCCTTTATTTATGTGCAATTAAAGCTTTGATTTTCTTTTGGACCTAAGCATTTTAATAGGTTTTCTTTAAATTATAAACTCTTTTTACATTTACACTTTTACTATTTACTTTTAGTTGTAGAGCCTAATAGTCAGCCTATGTTCTTTCTGATATTGGAGCTATACTGTAACCTAATATATGGCCGCCTATAAAAATATATTATGTTCAGATATGGAGAAATATCAATTCAATACTTTTCTGAAAATATCAAGATAGATCTCTTCTTATTATTTTACCTGATACTCAATGAGACTTTTTGAGCTTAAGACTCAATTTCTTTCATAGTTATTTTCCTGTGTTCTTTCCTGAAATTTCTATTTTGAATTTGTGTAGGTAATACATTTTCCCTCCATGTCTCTCTTTTTTTTTTTTTTTTAAATAAGAGGCAAATAGGATGAGGCAGTAAGACAGGACAGTTTACTGGATGTAAGGCAAATTATTTAAACTCTTTGTCTTCAATTCTCCATCTATAACATTGGGATAGGAGAGTACCTACATCATGTGAGGATTAAAGGAGATAAAGTGTCATTTGCGGTTTGTCTCTGAGAAGCAGCCATACTTGGCTGGTGCTGGTATCTCCAGTTCAAAGCAAGAGTCATATGGGCCTGGGACCCAGGGTGGAGACCATCGTTCCATGAAATTGAAACATCTCCATGTCCTCTCTGACTAAACTGAGTTCAGCTGCTGAAGAAGGTGGGCAGGAGATATGATTGTTGGGTAGATGTTTGAACTTGGTTGGCAGTCTTTTTCAGAAGGTAGCTTATATATCTAGTATACATGGGTATCATGAGAGACTTTTTCACCTGACTATTAATTATCATCAGTCCAAATGTGATAAATAAGGGACATTCTGCTTATACTATGCCCATGACATTGACCTCACTGTTGAGAAACAAGACATGGCTAGTTTGTAATGATTTTGTTCTTAAGGATGCATAGCACTTCTAGGACTCACCACTGTCTGGCTTCAGGAGTTTTGTGTCTGCTGGGTTTGTTCACTCTGCAACCCACCCAGCCATCTCTAGCTGTATATCCTCCTTCCTCAGCATCACCTATGAGTCAAGAGTAGAGATAAATGATGAAGCCTCTGAGTGGAGTTGCTCTTTTCTTTGAGACCCAATAGGTAAAAAACTTGCTACTCTCATGTTCTTGTTCTGGGGCTAGGTCACTGGAAGTTAGTTTTAGTAGTAAGTTTCCTGGATGATGTGTAAGCCAGCCCATGACTATGCTGCAACCTGGCAAGAGGAGATTTTTACAACTGGTGCACAGGCAGAGAGGCACGATCACTTGTTTGACTGGTTCAGTGTTGGCCTTTTGCTGTGTGCCATCAACATGCTAAACTTGGTGTGGGTTAAAAGATAAATTAGAGGCTGCTGCCGAAGCAGGGGGAGTACTGGATATGAAGTTAGGAGACCTAGGTGGGAGTAAGATAAGCCTGTTAATTTTTCCACCCTCTAGTTTTCTTGACTGTAAAATGAGAATAATAATATCTACTTTCTCGTGCTGTTGTGAAAATTAAATAAGATGATGGATATGAACTTAACTTGAGTGGTGCCTGGAATTTAGTGGGCATTCAGAACACCTAAGCTGATTGAATAAAACGAAGCCCAAACTCTCATGGGGAGATAGCACACATTTGAACAACTTTATTATATGGTAGAAAGTAATAGATGCTGTGCTTTAAAATTTCTGGCCACGTAAGACTGGTTCAGTGTGCTAAAATCAATCAATGAAATCCACTATGTTAACAAATAAATAAGAAAAATCACAATTATATCAATTTTATAAAGTTCAACATTCATTTACAATAAATACTCTTAACAAACTGGAAGAGAAGTAGAAAGAGACTCTCAGAAATGGAAAGAAATGCCTTTAACCTGAGATAGATCTCAAAAGCTGTTATTCCATTTGCATGACATTATGGAAAAGGCAAAACTTGTAATGATGGATCAGTGGTCTCCAGGGTTAGGGGTCAGGGGCTAGAATGACTGATAAAGAGCATCTACCAAAATGTGCAGCTAACATCATACCACATGGTGAAAAGTTGAATGCTTTCTCCCATAATCAGAGAGAGAGCATTCCTATTCATTATTGTACTGAAAGTCCTAGCAAGTGCAATAAAGTAAGAAAGAGTAATTGAAAGCATTCAAGTTGGAAAGGAAGAAATAAATTTATCTATACTCATATAAGACATGATTGGTTACATAGAAAATCCAAAGAACTATCAATAAAAAGTTCTTGGAACTAATAAATGAGCTGTATTATGAGATATAAGGTAAACACTAAAAAAAAAAAATTGGAAACGGAAATTTAACATGCAGCCCATTTACAATACTCCCTCCTATTTTAGACGTAAATATAACAAAATATCTGCTGAAAACTATAAAATATTGATGAAATAAGTCAAAGAAAGACTAAATAAATGGGGAGACAAAGCTGATTCATGAACTGAAAGATTCAATATTCGCTATCAATTATCCCCCAAGTGATCTATAGATATAATGTAATCCTGATCAAAATCCAAGCAAGATTCCTTATCAATATCAAAAACTTTATTCTAAAATTCATATGGGAAGGCAAAGGAACTAGAATAGTGAAAACAGTTTTGAAAAAGAAGGACAAATTTGGAGGAAACCAATCACGACAAGGTAATATTGGCAAAAGGATAGTCACATTGATCAATGGAACAGCACAGAGAGCCCAGAGATAGACTCAGGCAAATAGAGTCAACTAATTTTTGACAAAAGGACAAAGGCAATTCTTTGAAGAAAGGACAGTGGTTTCAACAGTGGTTCTGGAATAGTTGGACTTACATGTGCAAAAAAAGTGCCTCCCATCCTAAACCTCAGACCATACCCAAATATTAAATCAAAATAGATCAGAGATACAAATACAGAGCGTAAAACTTAAAACTCTTAGAAGAAAGCATAAGAGAAAATCTTCATGATCTTAGATTGGGCAGAGAGCTCTTAGAGATGAGAAAAGTGCAATCCATTTTTTTTAATGGTAAATTGAACATAAGCCAAATGTAAAACTTCTGTTCTGCGAAAGTGAAAGTCTCTCAGTCATGTCTGACTCTTGGCGACCCCCTGGACCATACAGTCTGTGGAATTCTACAGGCAAGAGTACTGGAGTGGATAGCTTTCCCTTCTCCAGGGGATCTTCCCAACCCAGGGTTCAAACCCAGTCTCCTGCACTGCAGGCAGATTCCTTACCAGCTGAGCCACCAGGGAAGCCCTGTTTTGCAAAGAACTTCCTAAATAGAATGAGAAGACAGCCCAAACACTGGGAGAAAATACCTGCAAATCATATAATGAACAAAGGAGTTATATCCAGACTATACAAAGTATTCTCAAAATTCAACAATAAGAGACCAAAGAACCTGATTAAAAATAGGCAAAAGTTGTTAATCCCTGGAAGTCCAGTGGTTGAGACTCTGAACTCTCACTGCTGAGGGCCTGGGTTCAATCTCTGGTTGGGGAACAAAATCCCACAAGCCTCATGGAGCAGTCAATAAATAAGTAAGCAAAAGTTATATGGAACACAAATAAACCCATGGAAAGATGCTTGACCTCATAAGTCATAAGGAAAATGCAAATTAAGACCACATTAGATACCACTATACACCTATTAGAGTAGCTAGAAAAATACCAACAATGCCAAGTGGATGAGGATGTGCAGCACCTAGAATTCTCCTGCTTTGCTAATGAGAATGAAAATGGTTGAAACCCTCTGGAAACAGTTGGCAGTTTCTTAGGCAGTTTCTTAGGAATTTATTCTTGGCAAATGACTTAGGAATACTACTCCTAGGCATTTATCCCAAAGAAATGAAAACATATGCTTACACAAAATCCTACATATGAATATGTACAATAGCATTATCTGTAATCACCAAAAATTGGGAAAAAACTCAAATGTCCCTCAGTGGGTGAATGGATTAAAAAAAAAAAAAAAAAAACTTGTTCATTCATATAATGGTATATTACTCGGCAATGAAAAAAGAACAAACTATTAATGCATGAAATAACTTGGATGAATCTTAAATATACTATATACTAAGTGAAAGAAACCAGTTTCAAAAGGTTATACACTGTATGATTTCATTTATTAATATGTCACATCCTGGAAAAGGCGAAACGGTAGTAATAGGGAACAGCTCGGTGGTCACCAGAAGTTAGGGGCAAGGGATGGTCTGACTGCAAAGGAATTGCACGAGGGAATTTTGGGGTTTTGATGGAAAGGATTGTCCTTTGTCCTATGTGTTAGTCATTCAGTCATGTCCAACTCTGCAACCCCAAGGACTGTAGCCCACCACACTCCTCTATCCATGGAATTCTCCAGGCAAGAATACTAGAGTGGTTAGCCATTCCCTTCTCCAGGGGATCTTTCTGACTCAGGGATCAAACTCGGATCTCCTGCATTGCAGGCAGATTCTTTACCACTGAGCCACGTGGGAAGCTCTCCTTTATCCTATAGTGAAGTCGCTCAGTCGTGTCCGACTCTTTGCGACCCTATTGCCTGTAGCCTGCCAGGCTCTTCCACCCATGGGGTTTTCCAAGCAAGAATACTGAAATGGGTTGCCGTTTCCGCCTCCAGGGGATCTTCCCAACCCAGGGATCGAACCCTGGTCTCCCACACTGCAGGCGGACTCTTTACCGTCTGAGCCACCAGGGAAGCCCCCCTTTATCCTATAAGTAGTAGCAATTACTTACAAGAATTACAAGAATCAATGCATATCTTAAAATTCATAGAATTGTACAGTCAAAAGTTTTTATTGTGTTTTAATTTTTTAAAACTCTGGCCAGAATCTGAACAAAGAGAAGGCAGGTGGCCACAGGGCATTGGCTCCTACGTGTCTGGTGTTGAATCACCTTCCTTAGGAAGGGGGTTCAGCACTGAGTTTGGTAGCATGCTCAAGCCTCTCAAATTCAGCTCCCTTTAAATGTGGGGTTCTTTTGCTACCTCAAACCAAAATGGCACATGGTAAGTGTTTTCACATGGGTACCATTTCTGTGCCTCTAATAGGTTTCAGGGAAACGCTGTAGGTGGGTTGGGGTGCAGACATGCGGATGAGCTTTCTCCAGCTGAGGACTGCAGGCCACACAGGCCTGAGTGAATGCAGTGGCACAGATGGGACTGCACTGGGACCACACAGATGCACAACCTGCTTCAAATCTTTCAGAGCCAGAAATTCCCGGCAACTAAGAGGAAACAGAGGCAGCCTGGGGTGCTGGAAATATCACTGGCCTGGAGACAAGGGAAAGTTTGGTGAGACAGTGGGCTGGGCAATGAAAGGGATGCAGGAAGTCAGGCCTAGGTTCCCTGTGCCCAGCAACAGCCAGAGCAGTTCCACTCTGATTCTTTTATAGACTGGGCCTCTGCAAGATGCCCTCTATTTAAAGAGCAGCTTTCTGCTGCTTTAAACAAGGTTTAATCACTACAGGGGGCTTCCCTGGTAGCTCAGCTGGTAAAGAATCTGCCTTCAATGCAGGAGACCCTAGTTCTATTCCTGGGTCAGGAAATTCCCCTGGAGAAGGGATGGGCTACCCACTCCAGTATTCTTGGGCTTCCCTGGTGGCTCAGATGGTAAAAAATCCACCTGCAATGCAGGAGACCTGGGTTACATCCCCAGGTTGGAAAGATCTCCTGGAGGAGGACATGGCAGCCCACTGCAGTATTCTTGCCTGGAGAATCCCCAAGGGCCAACCTGGGTGGATGGATGAGGCTGCAGGACTTGCCATCAGTTGGATGACCCTGAAGACAGGCCAGTAGGTCGGGTGGAGGGGGGTGGTCAGGTTGAAAGTCAAAGGCCTGGCAAACAGATAGGGATACAGGACAGAGAAACTGGGGCCTGGGCTTATTGATGGACACTCTGCCCAGCCATGCTCTGGCTACAAAGTCCAGTTTCTTTTGTGAAGTTCAAACCCTTCTGTTATGGATGATTTGGGGCCCCTGTCCAACATTTGATGGGTTTCTTTTGTCACTGCCACACACTGGAGCAGGTTGACTCACGAAATCTGGGCAAACAGTGCCACGTGTTAAACCTGAAGACAGGGAAGAGGACTTTGTGGTAATGCTGAATCTGCCAGCCTTGTGTTATCAGTTAGAGGTTCCTTGGCCACTTTTCAGTTTGTTTCTGAAGCATTTTTGAACTCTCTATACATGAGGAGTTAAATGAGATCTTCTGTGCCCCACACCGTTAAGACCAAGAGGAAGCACTTATAAGCTCCTCCTCACCCCAGGTCTTATGAAGTCTTTGTGAGCTGGGGTCAGAGCCAGCCTTTGTGGGGAAGACCCTGTGACCCTGCACTCAGAGGGCCCTCTCTTGGGTGTAATGCTCTGTTGTTATTAAATTCTTAAGACTTATGAATGAGGGGATGCAAATTTTTATCTTGCACCAGACTCTGCAAATTAGGTAGCCAGTGTTGCCTGGCATTTTAAGTCTGAATTATTGCTATTGCATTTTTATGTTTATGTTATATATCTTAACTGTCAAAAGTGTACTTGAAAATTATAGTCAGTCTTATAACTCAGACTTACAGTGACTATTTGAACTTCTTGCCTAACTTGCTGCCAATCTAACTGTAGGAGAAGGTGGACTGTGAGCCAACAAACAACTTTTTAAAATCCGTGTGTGGGCTGTGGTCATGGAAAAAAATATAAGACACAAATGGATATATAATTGAGTTTTGGGGGGGTTTTTACATTCACATGAAACCAGTCTTTCGTTGAGCAGACACTATATTGGGTGACTTCTGGGTTCCATGCCCTGTGCTGAAGAAGGGAATACAGAGAGACATAGCACAATGCCTGCCCTCAAGGAACTCCCTGTCTAATTAAGCATTTTTCAGACATTTTTAAACATCAACACAGAGTATGTAAAAGCCATGTAGTCCACATACAGAAAAGGTGAAACAGTAGTTTCACAATACTACTTAAGTGAAACAATACTACTTACAGTGCGTTCTATTTTTTATTCTGTTTCATTTTTTTTTAAATGCTGGTTGTAGCACATGAGGTTGATTTCACAACCCATTAGCCTAAGTTTTAAAAGCATTGCTGTGGGACTTCGCTGGTGGTCCAGTAGTTAAGACTCCATGCTTCAGATTCAGGGGGTATGGGGAACTAAGATCCACATGCCATGTGGTGTGGCAAAAAAATTTCTTTAATTTTTAATAACAATAAAAAATAAAAGCACTGCCATAATGGGAAAGAGTAATGTGTAAGCAAATAATATTTTGATAATAGGTAAGGGTGATGTGGGCTTCGCAAATGAGTGTTATTTGCTCTGAGTTCTGTAGAATAAGGAGTTTTCCAGGGTGAGAAGGTGGCTATGGAAATGAGAAATTCCAGACCCAGGGGCCACGTCTGTGACTGAAGAAAGGTAAGCATTCTGCGGGTCGTGGGCACCTGGGAGCTGTCCTGGAAAGGGACATATAGTGGGAGGCTCAGCATGCCAGGCAAGGAGCTCCTTCACTATCCTGTGTAAGCCATCAGAAGATTTTTTAAAACAGTTTTATTTGAAGTAGCATTTATACATTGTAAAATTCACCCATTCTAAGTGTACAGTTTCTTGATTTTTAGTAAATTTATACAGCTGTGCAACCACTTCCATGATCCAGTTTTAAGACCTTTCCATCAGTCCAGAAATTTCTCTTGTTCCCATTTCCAGTCAATCCCCAATCCTACCTCCAACCCCAGGCACCACTGATCTGCTTTTTGTCTCTATAGATCTATCTTTTCTAGAAATGTCATACAAATTCATATGTTACATGTTTTATGTCCAGCTTCTTTCCCATGACATCATGTTTCTGAGACTTATCCGTGTTGTGGCACCTATTAGCCTTCCACTGATTGGATATACCACACTTTATCCGTCAGCCAACTGATGGACATTTGGATTGCTTCCAGTTTGGGGCACTGTGAGCCTTTGCATCCAGGTCTGTGTGTGGACATTTGTTTTCATTTCTCTGGGGTAACCCTAGGAGTCGAATTGTTGCCACAAGGGCTTCTGCAGCGGCGGCACCCTTTCACATTCCTATCAGCAACCTCCAAGAGTTCCAAGAGTCTCCATGTCTGCTGAGGGTTGTGAGCAGAGAAGAGGCAGGATGGGGATTGCATTTGAAGAGACTGCTCCAGCTGCAGGGTGGGGGTTACCTGGGAGGGAGAGGGAGGGGGCTGAGGCAGAGGCAAAGGGAGAAATCAAGGACTTGGGCTCAAACTAAGGCTGTGGGTGCTTAAAGAGGAGAGATGCGCCTGCTGGGGTCAGGAGTCAAAAAGACAGGAGCCACAGAGCACTTCTCCTCCCGGCTCCCCGGCACACAGTCACTAAGAGGGAGAGAGAAGCTGATGACCTGAAAGCAAAACTTGCATCTAGACTGAAGCGATGGTGCTGAAGCCCCTGGCCCATCTCAGGTTCCATCAAGAAAGTTGGGCTCAGCAGTCACATCTCTCAGGGCTGTTCACAAATCCTCTGAAGGAAGTGGTTTCCAGCCCTGGATTCCATCTGAATCACCTGGGAAACTATAAAATCTGCTGATTGGTCCTGGTGATCATCATGGGTGCAGCCAGGACATAGAATGGTTTAAAGGTCCCAGGTGAGTGCAGTGTGGACCTGAGTGAACACCACCCTCCAGGCAAGTTCACCAACTCTGGTACACATGCTGTTAACCCCTGGGGAGTTTGACAAGCTGCAGATGCCTGGGTCTTATCCAGAACTTTTGGCAAAGGGTGACCGCCAGAACTTAAAAAATCTCCACAGGTGATCATATTGTGAGGCCAAGTTTGAGAACCACTGCTCGAGGCAGTTTGTTTGGAACCAAGAGTCAATTCTGAGCAGATGCTTCCAATGCCAGCATTTCCTATGTGTGTTCTTGAGCATCTTGGATTTCAGAAGTAGATCAAGAAATCTTTTTTTTTTCTTTTGAAATGCACAGATCATTTTTCCAAAGCAATTTTATAGTACATGTTGTTAAAAAAAAAAATCGGATTCCAGTGTACATGTTCCATAAATCCATCTGGCTTACATATAATATTTACAAATACAGATACCAAAAGAATTTAAAGATGTTTGTGGGTAAGGAACCAGCATATTAGCTATGTGTTGCCTACACTGTGGTCTACACAGCACATGTGTACATAAACACACATCAGACACTTATGATGAACTGAGTAACTATAGGTAAAACAGTTTATTTTGCCAGGATCCCAGATCATAATGGAAAGCTCATTTATGCATACTTTTCTGGCCTAAGTATTTTCAGACAGTAAATTAATAAACAAAAATGATGGCTTGTACCTTTTAGTTCCTCCAGGTGTTTTTCTAACCATAAAACTCAAGTATCTTTTAACTCTTACAGCAGTAACTTAATAAAGAGGCTGGTTTTACTTTTTAAAGTTGGGTTGTTTTACCAAATGCCCTGCATATTAAGTTCTCTATGTACTATTTGCAATCTTCAAACTTAATGGCTTAATCCCCTGGTGTGGTCCAGAGCAGAGTCTCGGGGGGAGGCAAGTGCCACAGACAGCCTTGCCTCTGCTTGTTTTCGGCCCTGGGATTATGACACATTGGCTAAGGTTTTTTGAGGCCTGACCAGAAGCCTTGGGTCAGTTTTAGGTCAACTTCAGTTTTTATTCACGGTGGCCATCAGGGACCTCTAAGCCTATAGTGGGCACATAGACCAGTTCCCCCAGGCATAAGCGGAGGCCTACAGTACCATTCTCCCTCTCCCTGGGTCCAGTTTCTCAGTGACCTCAGGTCTAGNCCTGACCAGAAGCCTTGGGTCAGTTTTAGGTCAACTTCAGTTTTTATTCACGGTGGCCATCAGGGACCTCTAAGCCTATAGTGGGCACATAGACCAGTTCCCCCAGGCATAAGCGGAGGCCTACAGTACCATTCTCCCTCTCCCTGGGTCCAGTTTCTCAGTGACCTCAGGTCTAGGTCAGTTTCTTGATTTCTGCATCTGGAACAATGGAAATGATCCTGAGCCTGGCCTCAGAGGGGGCTGATGAGTAATGGAGAGCACTCTGCTAGGGGGCCCCAAGTGGGACAGTGGCATCCTCAGGGCCTGTTTCCTTGGAACTCAGAGCAGCACC
Organism: Oreotragus oreotragus; assembly: GCA_006410675.1. Classification (NCBI taxonomy): domain Eukaryota; kingdom Metazoa; phylum Chordata; class Mammalia; order Artiodactyla; family Bovidae; genus Oreotragus; species Oreotragus oreotragus. Next base: position 188,526 of record SJYX01010710.1, read on the forward strand.
AGGGCTATAGGCTCAGAGGCTGGGTTCCCTAATCAGAGATTGCCCCCTGCCCCTACCCTACCACACCTTCACTCTCCCACTAGGAAGGCTCACGGGTGGGGCTTGTACTGGATCCAGGTTGACATAGATGAGGGCCAGCTGCTGGTGCCCTCCAGCTTCTGGTCACTGTGCTTCTTTCCTCACCTCTCCCCTCTGCCCAGGCCTGTTTCATCCAAGGTAGAGCATAAAAAGTCAGAAGGTGTTATGACCACACCACCATCCCACCTCCTACCAGGAATGAGATGAAAGAGCAAGAGCGTGGTCCACTGAGGTGGAGGCAATTATACTGTCTCAAGGAACATTGTACCTGGAGACAAACATCCCAAGTTCAAGTACCCTTCCTATCACTTCAAAGCTCTGTGATCCTTAGGGAGCAGACAGCTGGGAAGAAAGGAGTTTACATGCGATCAGGCTCCGAGAGTACTCTGTCAACTGCATAGGCTAGACTGACCCTGATTCCACTACCTTCTGCTGTGCAGCTTTGACTGACAAGGTGTATACTTCCTTTGCAAAATGGAGGTATCTCCCCTCAAATATTAAATGAGTGGAACCCATCAGGAGTTTAGCACAGTTTCCAGACAGTTAAGCACCTGGTCAACATTAGCTGTTAGTTCTGTGCCCTATACAGGTGCACTGTGAGGTAAGCAGGGCTCATCTCTGGGTTCCCAGCCTCTTAGCTCAGTATGGATGGCTTAACTCCACCATCCTGGTGCTTCTGGTCTGAGGCATTCTTGGTGAAACTTTGACTATGGTGCAATCTGGGGAAAGCAAATGGGGCATTTTCAGGTGATTTTCAGCAGAGATGGTGTTCTGTGCATTCTATCTGTGAAACACAGCATCGCCTCCCAGCCTGCCCCTCTGCCTCGGCCCTTCCTGCCCTTCCAAGCACCCTGATGCCCCAGGTCTTCTGTCTTCTCAGCCTCCCTGCCTCAGCCTTGGCCTCGGGCGGCAGACTCCCAACTCCTCGCCCTGCCTCTGTCTGTCTCTCCACACTGTCGACACAGCTAAACACCAGGCACACGAGTCCGGGACTCAGAACCCCCTCCTGAGGGGGCATCCAAGGCCGCTGGCTTCCTCACCTCGCTTCTTTGCTGCATGCTCTTCATGCCCCCTCTTTCGACTCTTGCCAACCTCTGAACGCCCTGCCCTGAGCCCTGGTGTGTCCACTGAGGCTCAGTTAAAATGTTACCAGCTCTGTGAAGCCAACCCGGGATGCCCAGGAAGAATTAAACTGATTATCTCTGCCCTCTCATAATGCTTGGCACACTGTGATGCTGTCATAATGGCCTGTATGGCTGCGTCTCCCGCTGTTTTGTGAACCTACCCAGTATCCTATTATTAACAAACACAACAATAAAAAGAATGACAGTCAGCATATTCCATGCTAACTAGATGGCAGACATTGTGCTAAGCAATTCTCATACAAGATCGGATTCATTCCTCTGAAGCAAGGCCAGGAAGTTGCAGGAGGCTAAAGGGAGCCTTTTCTATGGCTGCCCCCAAAACATACCATCTAAGTAAAAACAGTGCCCTTGCATGCAACTGAGACTTCAAAAACAGCTCCCACCTCACCACCCTGAAACCAGATTGCCTCTCTTCCCTATACTTTTCCTAATGAGAAATTCTGGAATGCTAGGGCCTAGACGATAGGTCCTATTATTGTCCAGTCTTAGAGATGAGGAAACTGGGTCTTAGAGAGCTGAAATCCCCGCCCCCAGGTCACAAGGCAGAGCCAGAACTGGAATCCCACATGTCAGCCACCTTAAACCTGTAGTTAAAATCAGGGGCCTCAACTGCCTTTCTGTGTGCCCAGCTCTGAGCTCAGCTCCAGGCTTAGCTTTGCTGAGTTGAGGTTTGAATTTGGGACTCTTGAACCATCTCACATACAGTTGAAGATCACTTCTGGTCCCAGTGGAGACCCTCTGTTCCCTGGGTTCCATGTATGCAAATAACCAATTCAGAATGAACTTTGGCCAAGGAGGTAATTCAGCTCCAATCTCTTGCCCTTACCACTTTCCACTTCATCTGCTGATTAAAAGGGACGAGAAAAAAATATAATACACACATCCCCCAGGGGTCCAAAGCTGCAGGATCTGGTTCCAGAAAGAGAAAGTTTATGAGCTGTCAAAGAAATTTTTTCTGTGACCCCAAAGTAATTTCCCCAGAGAGACACAAATCTCCAGAAGCCAAGAGGAGATGAAAAGATTATCGCTCATCCTGCTGGGCTAGCGGCCCCTGATTCCGGCGCCATTCAGAGTCTGGATTGGTGCCTACCCCCTCCCTCAACCTCAGAGGCTCCTGCGAAACTTGGCGTCCACAGAGCCAGCTGCAGGGTCAGTTGTGGGGTGCCCTGTGTGAGCCTTACTTTGGGCGCAGAGATAGATGTGACAGGTTGGTCAGGGCACTCTGCAGTTCAGAAGGGAATCATAGCCTTTCAGGAAGGGCTTGGAGCTTCAAAATCAAACTGGGTTTGATTCCACCTCTATTAAATTCCAGCTCTGTGGTCCTGAGAAAAGTATATCCTCTCTCCACCATCAGCCCAGGCCTCAGTTTTGTGTGCTGTAAAATGGATGTGTGGGAAAGGTGCCCAGTCTCTCTCGGAGCCAGTGTTAAAAGTCTTTTGTGGGACTTCCCCGTAGCTCAAACAGTGAAAAATCTGCCTGCAATGCAGGAGACCAGTGTTCAATCCTTGGGTTGGAAGGTCCCCTAGAGAAGGCAGTGGCAATCCACTCCAGTATTCTTGCCTGGAGAATCCCATGGACAGAGAAGCCTGGCAGGCTACAGTATGTGCGGTCACAAAGAGTCAGACACGACTGAGTGATTAACATGTGCTCACACACGCGTGCACACACATACACACACATACACATACACGTCTTCTGTATGCTAATAAGATGACTGGTGGATGAGGGGGCCCTTCCCTAGCTTTGGGATGGAGGCCGGTAGCTACAAAGACCAAACCAGGATTACAGGTTTGAAATTTCAACCTAGCACTTCCTTCACCTCTGAGGAAGAGAGAGAGGGCCGGAAGTTGTGTGCAGTCAATTTGATCAATCTGGCCTCTGTAATGAAACCTAAACTACAAACCAAGGCGGTTTCAGGTTCAGAGAGCCTCTGGATTGGTGAACATATCTATGTACCAGGAGAGTGGTACACCCCAGCTGCCTGGGACAGAAACTCCTGCACTCAGGCCTTCCCAGACCCTTCCATATGTATAACCTCTTCATCTGGCTATTCATCCAGACCCCTTATGGTAAACCAGTGAACATAAGTGGCTTCCTGAATTCTGTAAGCCACTCTAGCAAATCATCGAAGCTTGAGGGTGGGTCATGGGGACCCCCAGTTTATAGCCAGTCAGTCAGAAGTATGGGTGGCCCAGTACTTATGACTGGCATCTGAAGTGGGCGCAGTCTTGTGGAACAGAGCCTTTGAACCTGTGGGGTCTGTGTGCTAACTGCAGTTCAAGTTCGTGTCTGAATTTAATTGAGTTGAATTGTAGTACACCTAGTTGATGTTGGAAAGTTAGAGACGAATTGGAAAAGACACTGTAGTTTTAGTGTCAGAAGGACAAAAACCTCTCAGTTTAAAAAAAAAAAAAAAAGCTTGAGTTTTGATGGTCTCAGCAGTTCAGGGCCCTAGTGGGGTTTGGAGGGTGATGGTCCTTAAGACTTGAGTTGGCTGGTGCAGGTGAGGGGAGCTCTTAGGGGCAATAGCAACCAGTGCAAGGAGGGTAAGGGCCCTAAACAGAGCAACTAAATAGCTGCAATGGGAGTCTGTGCCTAGGACAGAGCTGGCAGAGCAGGAGAGAAGCTTGGTGCACACAGCCAAGAGAGTTGCTCAGGCCTCAGGTCTGCCAGTGGGACGGAGGCACTTGCTGTCCCCTGTCCACAGGATTTGCCTGCTCTCTTCTTCCTTCTGCTTCTGCCCAACGTTCCTCCTTCCCAGCATGAATCTCTTTAGGGGGAGGGTGACATAGGCATCACTGGGCCCAAATCTGTGGACCCAGCTCTGGGTGTTTGAGAGTCGTCAGTACGTGACTGTGCCTGTTTACAGTCAGACTGTTCCTTCTCTGCTCTGATCATAGAACGACTGAGCTCTAAATACCGTGTTCCCCTGCCTCTGGGGTCTCCTGAATTCCTGCTAGGTTTGGCCAAAGAGAGTGCAGGAGGAAGGTTAGAGGACGGGGCAAAAGAGAAACTGCCTGCCTGCCTCCCCGCCATGGGCTACACTGCCTGCTGCAGCTCCAGCTTTTGTTGCCGACCTCAGTCCCTGGGCTGCAGTAACACAAGCCCCTCTCGTTTGTCACTCTCACTTAGGGGTGCTAGTAGCTTCCTGCTATAAACTTTGGGTTATTTTAAATGTCATCCCTTTGGCTTCTCAGCCTCTCCAACACCTGTGTAACTGGCTCCCTGCATTGTATTCCCACTGTTGTAAATACTTGTACTGGGTTTCTCTTTTCTTCGTTAGATCCTGTCTACATAAGTATCAGAACTTTGTTCTGAAGCCTTCAGAATAAAAGGAGAGTGTTCCAGAAGTTGCTTTGAACGTATCAACAGTGATTAATGGCAGGCAGAGTCCTAAACGCTCAAGGAAATGCCAGTTCTTTATTCCATGACCTTAAAAGCACATTGCAAAAACCCCTTTCTTTTTCAGCAGGACTTTTAACTTCTTATGTTTCTAATCAGAATTTGTAAATCATTTCTTATTTCTTGTGGACTCCTGATTGATTTCTGTTCTCTACTTAGAGAAAGTTTAGGTAAAAGATTGTTTTCCCCATCCCATGTTTATTTTACTTAGCCGAGGTTATCACAGACAACTTTGATATAATCAAAGTGAGATGTTTTCATGGCTGGCAACTTGCAGCAATTCAAGAAGGGTCTGTATTAGCTTTCTGTGATTGCTGTAATGAATTACCACAGACTTGGTAGCTTCAAACATCATATATTTATTCTCTTAAAGTTGTGGAGGCCAGACGTTCAAAATGAGTCTTACAAGGCTAAAATTAAGGGTCAAAAGAACCAGTTCCTTCTGCAAGGGAGAATCTGTTCCTTGTTTCTCCTAGCTTCTGGCAGCCACCAGCATTCCCTGGCTTGTGACCACATTAGTTCGGTCTCTGTTCTGTGGTCATATCGCCTTCTCCTCTTCCAATTCTAACCTCGTTTTGCTCCCTTCTTATAAGCACACTTGTGGCTCATGTGTGCATGAGCTGCAACCTGAATCTCACAGGCTGACACAGAGCAGACAGTCAGGGAACATGAATTGTTTTTACTTGACCAAGCAGATAATCTTGTTCTCATTTAATCAGAATACCCTAGCTCCCAAGTTGCCATTTAAAGGAATCATGTAAATTCTGTCGGTTTCTCAACATCCTACCTGGTGGTTGAGAATGAGCCCCAGTATTCCCTGTATACTCACATGTGTGTGTGTTTATTACATGTATACACACACAGACCTTTCCTACAAGGTGGACAAGCCAGGGGGTTGACAGCTCCCAGGAATAAAGTTTACCTTTTAAAACTTCGAAAATTTATTTATTTATCTATTGGCAACACAGTGAAGCTTTCAGGGTCTGAGTTCCTGGACCAGGGGCTGAACCGGGGCCCGGCATTGGAAGCTTGGAGTCCTAACCACTGGACCACCATGGAACTCCCAAGTTCACCTTTTTAGAAAACAAAGCTACTCTTCTTTCCCTCGTCTTCCCAGGGCCATTTTGTCCTTTCCAGGGAACAACCATGCACATCCTTGGGAAATCAGAACCCACTTCTGGAATTCTTGACCAGTGGCAGAATTCCAGTGGGTGGAGGTCATGAAACTTTGGCCCATGGGGAGATCACCTGTGTGTCTTTGTTAACTGCTTGCAAAAAAGAAATTCCTCATGGGGTGTGATTACTTCTTCCCAGCAGGAGGAGAATTAAGACACAGCTCTCAGGAGATAAGAAATGAATGTACAGTTGAGATAATGCAGTACACTTTGGATTAAGCAACCTACATTCAGACTTCAGGATTCAAAGTGACAGTTCTACCTATAAGTATTTAACGCTCTTAAAATTCAGCGTGGTGGCAAACCATTGCACACATGTCTTTCTGGGTACAGGTCTAACCTTTCTGTGCAGAGGCCTGACCTCTTTCAGACCTCCCTGACTGGACAACACCTAGGAGAGGGCACAAGGTATGAAAGCTGACTCTATAGCCTGCCTGGACAAGGAACGTGGAAGGGCAATACCGCAGAAGGAAGGGCGTGGCCAGCGGGGACAGACTGAACCTGAGCTTTTGCTGTGCCTTGGAAGGGCCAAGCAGGCAGTAAGGTCAGAGCCAGGCCACAGGCCACAGGGAGAAGTAGAACCACCCCGCCCAGTGAGACCCTCTCACAAGAGGCTGAGACACTTAGCACCCAGAAGGAGCCGTGGGGAGCCATGGCAGATAGAGTAGGGGGGCAGGGACAAGGTCAGGGCCACAAGCTCAAAAGGTCCCGCTGTCATCAGTTTGGAAACATGCTTGGGGAGACAGTTAGGGGTCTTTGCAGGGTCCAGGCAAGAGACCATATGGCCTCACCAAGAAGATGGAGCCTTAGATAGGAACTCTGGGTCAGCCCTCGCATGAGTGCCCCCGGGCCTGGGTTACTGTGAAGCTCAGATCAAGGGGGGCTTCCCTGGTGGCTCAGTGATAAAGAATCTGCCTGTCAATTCTAGAGACACAGGTTCAGTTCCTGGATCAGGAAGATCCCCTGGAGAAGGAAGTAGCAACCAACTCCAGTATTCTTACCTGGGAAATCCCATGGACAGAGGAGCCTGGCAAGCTACAGTCCATGGAACTGCAAAAAGTCTAATATGAATGAACGGCAACAGATCAAGGGAGCAGAGGAAAAGAGAGGCAAGGAGAGGCAAGGCACTACTCTTGGGGTGTTGACATGGGGAGCTGTGGTGTGGCGGCAGGAGTGTGGGCCTAAGGCAGGCAGATCTGGTCACCCAGATGCCCTTTGTTTTCTGAAGTGCATCACTATGCCTTCCTTATCTTCCCTGGTGGCTCAGATGGTAAAGAATCTGCCTGCAGTGTGGGAGACCCAGGTTCAATCTCTAGGTTGAGAAGATCCCCTGGAGAAGGAAATGGCAGTTCACTCCAGTATTCTTGCTAGAAAATCCCATGGACAAAGGAGCCTGGTGGGCTACAATCCATGGGGTCACAGAGAGTCAGACACAACTGAGCAACTAACACACATGCGCTTGCACACACACACGCACATGCACACACACACACACATACTATGCCTTGCTGGAGGGGCTTAGACCCACCCATCTACCCACCCTCACTATCTCTAGAGTGGGGATGGCACCCGCCTCCCAAGGCTGTAATTGGCAGGTGTCCGGTCCAGGCCAATGCTCCTGCATACTTGCTTGTTCCTCTCAGTCTCCCTCCCACACCAGGGCCAGGGAGCAAGGCTGTGCACCTCAACAAATACCAGTGAGGAGGATGCTGGCCTGTGTGGGAGTAGGGTGCAGCAGGGTCTCAGGAAGCCAACCAAGGGGCTGCTGCATGTACATGCTGGCCCTCGAGACCCCTGGATGTGGGAAAGGAGTTGGTTGGGCAGCGATGCCGGTGCAGCAGCAACCCCCTCCCTCACCAGAACACCTGAGGCCTGGAGCTCATGGCTTCTGCTTCCACAGCCCCCATCTTGGCAGCAGAGGGGTTAAAGTCCAGATGCTGGGCCTTGCTTAGGAACAAAAATGAGGCACTGAAGTGAACTGCTGCAGGCACAGAGAGTGACAGTGTCCTGGAGGAACAAGAGACAGCCTGTCCTCAGCCCAGCTCAGCCCTCACACACAATCTGGGGGCTGACACAAGGAGATCAGGAGAAATAGCTACTGTCCCAGTTCAAGGCCTGCTGCCAGCCTCGAGAAACCATCCAGTGGGCCAGGCTGTGGTGTTCAACTGTAGACCCAGCTTTGCGTTCAGCTTTTATATCATTGCTCCATGGAATTAGGTTTAATTGCTTTATGTTTTGAAAAGATAATGAGAAACATGCAGTCTTATGAGACTCACCTCATCCTGGTCCCACAGTGTCCAGCTGGTTAAAGTGTTTTTTTGTTTCATGATTTTATTTATTTGTTTCTGTCTGGGCTGGATCTCCTCTGGTTGTGGCAGGTGGGAGCTCCTCTCTGGTTGCGAGGCATGGGCTTCTTTTTCCAGCGGCTTCTCTTGTTGCAGAGCACAGACTCTAGGGCGCATGGGCCTCAGTAGCTGGGGCCCCCAGGCTCTGGAGCACAGACTCAATCCTTGTGGCACACGGGTTTCGTTGCCCCAGGCTTTGTGGGGTCTTCCTGGATCAGGGATCAAACCTGTGTCTACTGCATCGGCAGGTGGATTCTTTACCACTGAGCCACCAGGAAAGACATGGTTGAGATTTTTAAGAAAAGTATTTTGAATGTTTTTGGTTGAGGATGGCTTCTTAACATTCTTCTTCCTTCAATTTATAAAGCAAAAGAGCTGGCGCGGGTTCCCTCAGCTTTTGGCAGAGGTGGCCAGCCTTGGCAGCTGCCCAGGCACCTTCTTGCTTGGGTGGAAGTCGAGTTGGGCAGTCAGAGGCCTCCCTCCCAGCAATGCCTCAAGGAGCAGGGAGTGGAAGACGCCGTCACTTTGCCAGCTCAGCCTTGCTCACTTGAAGAGCTGGTTGTGCCTTCCTGAAAGGTTTGCCATGACCCCTCCCCTCCTCACCAAAACCATCCCGCTGAGCCTTGAGCCTGCAGGGNGGGAGTGGAAGACGCCGTCACTTTGCCAGCTCAGCCTTGCTCACTTGAAGAGCTGGTTGTGCCTTCCTGAAAGGTTTGCCATGACCCCTCCCCTCCTCACCAAAACCATCCCGCTGAGCCTTGAGCCTGCAGGGCCTTCAGCCTTGCTTGCCATGATGTCTGCTTCCGAGGACAGTACCTCCCTCTCTCCCGTGATGGGGTCAAGAGAAAAGGGCCCTGGATTGGAGTCACAGTGTCTGAGTTCGGTTCTGTTATGGATCAGTTGTGATGATCCAGGTAGGGATCCAGCTACCCCTGCCCTTAGTCTCTTTCTTGGGCTTCTCTGGTGGCTCAGATGGTGAAGAATCTGCCTGCAACGCAGGAGACCCAGGTTCAATCCCTGAGTTGGGAAGAGCCCCTGGAGTAGGAAATGACAACCCACTCCAGTATTCTTGCCTGGAGAATTCCCTGGGACAGAGTAGCCTGTCTATAGGGTCACAAAAAGTCGGACACCACCAAGCCACTAACACTTTCACTTTTTAGTCTGTTAACCAGAAAAATGAACTCAATGGCACAACCCCATGAGGCACCCAGAGGATGCAAATAAACTAGTGAAAACACAGGTAGGGACCTCCTTCCATGCTGGTCCCTCTGCCAGCTGGTCCCTCGTCCACCTAGCACAGTGGGACTTGATTGCACTGTGCAGGGTGCCACTTCCTGTCTTTGGTCTCAGTGGTTCTGGGGCAAACTCCAGAGGAAACAGGGCTTGAGGAGGCCACAGAAAGATCTTGGAACAGCCTCCCCTGTGTGGTTACTGGTACAGTAGGACTTTGGGATGTTCAGCTCCCAGCCTATAGCAAGGGTGACCATGTAAGTGTTAGCACAGTGTTGTCGGTGGTCTGGATTTCAGCCATTCTAATAGGTGTGCAATGATTTCTCATTTTAATTTGCATTTCCCTGCTGATATATGATGTGGAACATCTTTTTGTGTGCTTTTTTGTCATTTTGTGTATCTTCCACGAAGTGTCTATTAAGGTCTTTGCCTGCTTGCTTAGTCAGTCGTGTTCGACTCTGCAACCCTTCAGAACGTAGCCCACCAGGCTCCTCTGCCCATGAGATTTTACAAGCAAGAATACTGGAATGGATTGCCATATCCTTCTCCAGTTAAGATCTTTACCCATCTTTTCACTGGATTGTTTGTTTTCTTACCGTTGAGTTTTAAGAAGGGTTTGTAGATTTAGGGTAACTGGGTTTTTTG
>SJYX01010710.1:199662-237833 GCA_006410675.1 Oreotragus oreotragus
CCTCTAGTTTCAGTAAGTGGGGTCTGTTCTTCCTTGCAGTGCATGGGCTTCTTATTTCAGTGGCTTCTCCTGTTGCAGATCACAGGCTCTAGGTACATGGGCTTTAAGAGTTGCAGCATGTGAGCTTAGTAGCTTTGGCACCCAAGCTTAGTTGCTTGGCAGCATGTGGAATCTTCCTGGACCAGGGATCAAACCAGTGTCCTCCGCTTTGGCAGGTGGATTCTTATCCGCTGTGCCACTGGGGAAGTCTGGTTACAGTGTTTTATCCGATGTGTCTTGCAAATATTTTCTCCCAGTTTGTAGCTTGTCTGACAGCCTAAATGGTTGTTTTAGATCCCTCCCAGTAGAGAAACTGATAGAGTCACATGCTGACCCCTTTTGACAGTGGGCAAAAGAAAGGGATGTGTCTGAGCAAGACCAGGATCTATGCCCTGATTTCAGCGCTGAGTGTGACAGGAAATGCAAGCCAGGTCAGTGATCAACACAGTGTTCATAGGGTAGGCACATGAGAACACCATGGCCCCGGGCGTTTCTCATTTAAAAACGGTATTTATGAAGATGAGGACACAATGTGGGAAAATGTGAGTCACCAGATAATGTAGCAGAGAACACAGGCCACAGAAAGGCATGAGCTCCAATGAAAACTCCAGGAGTTATGTGCATGAGATCATAGACTAGAAGGGAAAGCACCAAGAGTTCTGTTGGGTCAATGGACTTGAAAGTGAATTTTTCTCTTTTCCATTTTCCAAAGGAAGGATAATGATCTAATATCATTGTTTATAATGATAACTTTTAATTAATATCTATTTATTTTTAATTGGAAGGTAGTTGCTTTACAATGTTGTATTACTTCTGCCATATAACAACATGAATCAGCCATAAGTACACATATCTTTCCCTCCCTCTTAGCCTCCCTCACAGCCACCCCAACCCCCATCCCAGCCCTCTAGGTCATCACGGAGCACAGGCTGAGCTCCCTGTGTGCTACAGCAACTTCTCACTAGCTAGCTAGCTTACACATGGCAGTGTATTTATGTCAGTGCCACACTCTTGATTTGCTCCACCCCCTTCTTCCCCAGCTATGGCCACAAGTCCATTCTCTACATCTGCATCTCTATTCTTGCCCTGCAAATAGGTTCATCAATACCATTTTTCTAGATTCCATATATATATATATATATACACACATATATATATGTGTGTGTTAATATATGATATTTATTTTTCTCTTTTTGACTTACTTTACTCTGTATAACAGTTTCTGGGTTCATCCACCTCAGGTCCTCTTTGGAGAAATGTCTCTTTAGGTCTTCCAACCATTTTTTGATTGGGTTGTTTGTTTTTCTGATATTGAGCTGTATGAGCTGCTTATACAGTTTGGAGATTAATCCTTTGTCAATTGTTTCATTTGTAATTATTTCATCACCTTCTGAAGGTTATATTTTCATCTTGTTTATTTTTTCCTTTGCTGTGCAAAATCTTTTAGGTTTAATTAGGTTGCACGTGTTTATTTTTATTTCCATTATTCTAGAGATGGTCAAAGAGGATCTTGCTGTGATTTATGTCAAGAGTGTTCTGCCTCTGTTTTCCTCTAAGAGGTTCATAGTTTCTGGCCTTATATTTAGGTCTTTAATCCATTTTGAGTTTATTTTTGTGTCTGGTGTTAGGAAGTGCTCTAGTGTCATTCTTTTATACGTAACTGTCTACTTTTCCCAGCACCACTTACTAAAGAGGCTGTCTTTTCTCTTCATTGTATATTCTTGCCTCCTTTGTCAAAGGAAAGGTGCCCATAGGTGTGTGGGTTTATTTCTGGGCTTTCTTTCTTGTTCCATTGATTTATATTTCTGTTTTTGTGCAAGCGCCATACCGACTTGATTAATGTAGTTTTATAGTATAGTCTGAAGTCAGGAAGGTTGATTCCTCCAGCTCTGTGTTTCTTTTTCAAGATTGCTTTGGCTAGTCAGAGTCTTTTGTGTTTCCATACAAATTATAAACCATTTTGTTCTAATTCTATGAAAAAAAATGCCATTGGTTATTTGATAGGGATTGCACTGAATCTGTCGGTTGCTTTGGGTAGAATAGTCATTTTCCCAATATTGACTCTTCAAATCCAAGAACATGGTATATCTCTCCATCTATATGTGTTGTCTTTGATTTCTTTCATCAGTCTCATTGTTTTCTGCATACAGGTCTTTTGTCTCCTTAGATAGGTTTATTCTAGATATTTTACTATTTTTGTTTCAATGGTGAATGGATTTGTTTTCTTAATTTCACTTTCTGATTTTTCATTGTTACTGTATAGGAATGCAAGGGATTTCTGTTTATTAATTTGCTATCTTGCAACTTTACTAAATTCATTGATTAGCTCTAGAGATTTTCTGGTGATATCCTTAGGGTTTTCTATGTATAGGATTATCCTCAAACAGTGAGGTTTTACTTCTTCCTTTCCAAACTGGATTCCTTTTATTTCTTTTTCTTCTCTGATTGCCATGGCTAGGACTTCTAAAAGTACATTGAATAATAATGGTGAGTATGGGCACTTTGTCTTGTTCCTGATCTCAGAGGAGATGCTTTCAGTCTTTACCATTGAGAATAATATTTGCTCTGAATTTTCTGTATATGGCCTTTATTATGTTGAGGTAGGTTCCTTCTGTGCCCATTTTCTGGAGAGGTTTTGGGTTTTTTTTTTTAAATCATGAGTGTTGAATTTTGTCAAAAGATTTTCTGCATCTATTATCATATGGTTTCTATCTTTCAATTTGTTGATATGGTGTATCACACTAATTCGAATGTTGGTGCATTTAATATGGTCCCAGAGGTTTCTGAGACTGGCCACAATTCCTTTCTTTCTTTTTTCTTTATTCTGCTCTTCAGCAGTTGTCTTCCAGCTCAATTATCCATTTTCTGCCTCAGTTATTCTGCTATTGATTTCTTCTAGAGTATTTTTAATTTCAGTAATTGTGTTGTTTGTCACTGCTTGTTTATTCTGTATTTCTTCTAAGTCCTTGTTAAATATTTTAAATGATGTTTGCATTTTCCCCTTACTATTTTCAAGATTTGGGACCATTTTTAATATCATTACTCTGAATTCTCTTTCAGGTAGTTTGCCTATATTCTCTTTGTGTATTTGGTCTTGTGGTTTTTACCTCATTCCTTTGTCTGCACGATAGTTCTCTGACATTTCATTTTTGTCTAACTTACTGTATTTAAGGTCTCCTTTCACCAGGCTGTAGGGTTGCAGCTCTTGCTTCTGGTCTCTGCCCCCAGTGGGTGAGGCTGGTCTTGTGACTTGCGTAGGCTTCATGTTGGGAGGGACTTGTGCCTGCATTCTGGTGGCAGAAGGTGAGTTTTTTTCCCTTCTGGTGGGCAAGGCCGTGTAAGGTGATGTGTTTTGTGGTGTCTGTGGGCGGCCTGACTGCAGATGGTCGGGTTTGTGTTCCTGTCTGGCTTGTTGTTCGCTGATGTATCCAGCACTGGGTGCTGCAGACAGTTGGGTGATGCTGGGTCCTGGATTTGGGTGGACGCTTTTGTGGAAGTTCACATTGATTAATACTCTCCCGGGGTCAGGAGTTCTCTGGCGGTCTAGCATCTGGACTAGGTTTGTGTTCCTGTCTGGCTTGTTGTTCGCTGATGTATCCAGCACTGGGTGCTGCAGACAGTTGGGTGATGCTGGGTCCTGGATTTGGGTGGACGCTTTTGTGGAAGTTCACATTGATTAATACTCTCCCGGGGTCAGGAGTTCTCTGGCGGTCTAGCATCTGGACTCTGTGCTCCCATTCCAGAGGCTCAGGCCCAACTTCTGGTTGGGGAACCAAGACCCGCCCTCTGAAGCCATTTGTCATGGCAATAAAGAGGATTTAAAACAAACACACACATACACACACACAAAAATGAAAGCCAGACAAATGGTAAAAGCAAAACCAGGCAAGCAGAAACAAAACAAAGGAACATACATACACATTCATACAAACACACTAAAGAAACCAAAGCAGACCAAAGAAAACAAAGTACAAGAGAGCAACCCAGCGAACAGAAGAAACCAAAAGATGATATCAACCAATTAAAGCAAAACTAACGAAAACAGAAAACAAAACCAAAGTAGACTGCTAATTGAGGAATAAAGCAGTGAAAACAAAACAAACAAAGATGGTGGAAAAGTTAGAAAAGCAAAGTTAAAATAGAAGTACATAAAAAAGACCTATATATTGAAAAACAACAAAAAAGAAACAAAAATTTAAAAAAAAACAAAGGATAAAAAACACAAAATAGCAGAAAGTCAAATAGAATTATTAATAGAAATATATAAAAAAATTAAGAAGTGTGATTAAGAAAATCCCCAATGCCTAAATCGGAGAAGGCAATGGTACCCCACCCCAGTACTCTTGCCTTGGAAATCCCATGGATGGAGGAGCCTTGTAGGCTACAGTCCATGGGGTCGCTAAGAGTCAGACACAACTGAGCGACTTCACTTTCACTTTTCACTTTCATGCATTGGAGAAGGAAATGGCAACCCACTCCAGTGTTCTTGCCTGGAGAATCCCAGGGACAGAGGAGCCTGGTGGGCTTCCGTCTATGGGGTCACACAGAGTCGGACTCGACCAACGTGACTTAGCAGCAGCAGCAATGCCTAAATAGAAATTTATGATAATAAATACAATAACTGAAATGGCAACCCACTCCAGCAGCAGCAATGCCTAAATAGAAATTTATGATAATAAATACAATAACTGAAATGGCAACCCACTCCAGTGTTCTTGCCTGGAGAATCCCAGGGGTGGGGAGCCTGGTGGACTGCCGTCTATGGGGTCGCACAGAGTCGGACACGACTGAAGTGACTTAGCAGCAGCAGCAGCAGCTTAGCAGCACAACTGAGAAACAAAGAGAAAAGGAAAAGAAAAAAACAGAACAACAGAACAAATCAAAACATAAAAAATAATAGCAAATAGATTCCTGCAGTATCAGCTGTCAGTGTCCTTACCCCCATTGGGAGCTACAGTGCTCCTCCACCTCCCTCGGAGGCCCTCCGGTGCTGGGGAGGGCTGGTGTCTGGACCTGCTGTAGGGACAGCTCAGACTCTGATCTGGCCCTACTCCTGCATGTGCTTACCTCCCATGTCCACAACTTCCAGAGCTGGTGTTTTCTTTTGTGGGTACATTGGCTGTCCTTTTATACATTCTGTAGACACAGAGCCTACGTAGTTGATCATGTGGATTAAATCTGCAGCTTGTGCAGCTGATGGAAAGATTTCCGATGCTCTTCCTTAGTTGCTCTGACCCTGGAGCTTCACTGCGGTTTTATCCCACCTCTGTGTGGGGGCCATCCACAAGAGTCTGCTCTTAAGCCTGCCCTGGAGGGCGTGGGTCTGCTTCAGTAAGGACAGAACATGGAGGTGGCAGGGCTGCTTGGATCATGGGGATGCTGGTGGCACAAGGTGCACAGGGAAGCCAGTGGCCACGAGCCAGGAAACATGGCTCTATTAGGAGTCTTTTTTAGCCTCTGGCAGCTGGCACTCAAAGGGCCACCCTGGCTGGTCTTTCCCTAATCTGCCAGTCCCAGCACGTGGGGAGAGAAAGGCTACAATGGTGGGTCCACCCCCTGTATGTGACTCGGCAGTAGCGCCCCGCTTCCTTGGCAGCTGAGTTTTCCTCCAAAGGCATTCCCTGCGGCGAATTTCCTCACTCCTGTTCCCTCAAGCCATCTCCTGCAGTCAACAGCAGTCTTTCCCCAGAATTGCTCTCCAGTCTCCGCGCTCCAGCTACCAGCTACCTTGCACACCAATGGACATGTATCACTATCCAAGGTATATAGGGCCTTGGCATGAATTGTCTGTGTGGTTCTCACTATTCAGACTGTCACAGATTAGCTGCCTCACCCTCCGACAGCCTCAGATGCTTCCCTTCCATCCCAACCAATTTCACCAGATGCAGGAATCTCTCCCCTCCTCCAGCTCTGGTCCTCACAGGTCTGGTCCTGCTGGCTCTCCTCCTCCTCCCTTCCTTCTTTCATCCTACCCAATTATGCGTAGATTCATATAATCCTTTCCAGTGATCAGGGACCTCTGCCAGCATTCAGCCCATGTTCTGTGAGAGCTGTTGTATCTGTACATGTATTCTTGATGCATTTGTGGGGAGAGATAGACTCCACATCCACTTACTTTTCCACCACCTTGCCTGAAGTCATATCAGTCGTGTCCAACTCTGCAACCTTCTGAATCATAGCACTCCAAGCTCCTCTGTGCATGGGATTCTCCATGCAAGAATACTGGAGTGGGTTGCCATTTCCTTCTCCAGGGGATCTTCCCAACCCAGGGATCAAACCTGCATGTCTTAAGTCTTGGGCATTGGTGAGCAGATTCTTTACCACTAGCGCCACCTGGGAAGCCCCCCTGGGACAACTATTTATTTAAAACAACTGATTACTGAAGCTTCTGCTGCCATTCTTGACCACGCTAACCATGAGTTCTACAGTGGCGTTGAGGGAAGAGCCAAGAATGGGAGCTCCCCCTAGCTGTACCCCCATGCTCTGGAAAGAATAGAGAAAGGAGTTCCTGCCCCTGAACTTTGGGGCCTCCCTGGGGGTGTATTCAGAGAAACAGAAGTAGGTGGTTGTTTCTTGCCCTCTGTTACCTGGGACAACTGTGCCACTGTGCTTTCAGGACAGAAATGTCTCATGCTTTCCCAATTGGCTGATATCAAAGCATCTTTCCAAATAAAAGCTGAGGGCAGATAACAAACCAGTAATTGGAGGCAGGCATTGATGGTGACTCCTGTGTTTTTCAAAATTGCAAATGACCTCTCCACCCTGTAATTCATCTCAGCTCCTCCAAGGCTGCCTACAGACCCACACTCTACATTAATTGAGCAGCCATTGCATGCCAGACACATGCTGTCATATTTCCACAGCTGTCATATCATTTGATTTTCACCCATCTCAAAACAGCCTGTGATGTCAATGTGAGTATCGCTATTTTGCAAATGAGGAAATTGAGGCAAGCAATAAGACTGGAAAAGAGTACCCCTTTGCACAGTGCTTTAAACTTTATAGATAGCTTCATATTTTTCTCTCCTGGTTTTCTCAATGATCCTGCCAGAAATTCATTGGAATCCCTACTCTACAAAGGAGGAAACTGAGGATTAGATAGAAGAAGGGGCCCCAAGGCAAATAGGTAGTAAGTAAAGATAGACTCCCAGAGAAGGCAATGGCATCCCACTCCAGTGCTCTTGCCTGGAAAATCCCATGGATGGAGGAGCCTGGTAGGGTGCAGTCCATGGGGTCGCGAAGAGTCAGACAGGACTGAGTGACTTCACTTTCACTTTTCACTTTCATGCATTGGAGAAGGAAATGGCAACCCACTCCAGTGTTCTTGCCTGGAGAATCCCAGGGATGGGGGAGTCTGGTGGGCTGCCGTCTATGGGGTCACACAGAGTCGGACATGACTGAAGCGACTTAGCAGCAGCAGCAGCAAAGATAGACTCCAGAGAAGGACATGGCAACTCACTCCAGTATTCTTCCTGGAGAATCCCATGGACAGAGGGGCCTGGCAGGCTGCAGTCCATGGGGTCAAAAAGAGTCAGACACGACTGAAGTGACTTAGCACACACACACGAAGACAGACTCACACCTCCCCAGTTGGTTTCCATTTCTGCTTCTTACCCTGGCACTACTTCCTGAGAAGGAAATAAAGGCAGGACCCTCTTTGGTTTCCTCAAATGAGAGGGGTACCTTAGGTTGTTTGCTGAAGACTTCACACTGTACATTTTTATACCTGAGTTCTCACTGACTCCTGGAGATGACCTAGGAGCGTGGACGGGGGTAGAGATTACAATCTGTGTTTTACGGATGTCATGTCTGAAACTCAGAGGATTCATAACCTGCATCTAGCTGGCAGTATTAGAACCAGAGCCATAACTATGACCACTCAGATTTAACTGAGGAATTGTTATTTTAAGGAAGAAACTCAAGGACCCTTAATCCCAGCCTGTAGAGCACCAAATGACTACAACCACCCAGATGGTTCAGTTCTGAGAGTTATTAGAGGGTCTTGTCCTGGCCCTAACACTGACTCCAGAGAAGAACATTCAATGTTCTCCCTCCAATTGATGTGTACTGCCTCTTCCAAGGCAGTGACAAAGCAGAGAACACAACTGGGACCTGGATCAAAGGGTTTTCCCTGAAGCCTCGCTGTTCTGTCTGAGTCCAGTGGAACAAGCACTCAGCATGGGCGAGCGGGCCAGATTTTAGATTCGCAGGACATTTCCTGCTCAGTGCAGTGAAACTGCTTTAACAAGCACTTTCATAGCCTTTGTCTTGGAGAGGATTGTAGAATTGCTTTGGCATGTAACACAGGGGAAGCCACTGTGAGTGAATCAACGAATCCACGATGCTGGAACTAACGTTTGTTTGCCCATCAGTGAGGCTGCATGATTTAGTTCCAGGCCACCACCTTGCACAGGGAGTGAGCAGGAAATTCCTCCAGCTATGATGTCATCACTGCTGTAGACAGGAGAAGGCTATGATTTCTGCTATTTAGTTGTGTGATGGGTTAAGAAAGTCACTGAGCTCTGCCAAGCCTCCCTGCTGCTGCTGCTGCTGCTAAGTTGCTTCAGTTGTGTTCGACTCTGTGCAACCCTTTAGACGGCAGCCCACCAGGCTCCGCCGTCCCTGTAATTCTCCAGGCAAGAACACTGGAGTGGGTTGCCATTGCCTTCTCCCGCCAAGCCTCAGCGTCCTCAAGTAAAATGGGCTTTTCCCTCTTGGTCCTCAGCCCTCCTAATTATCTGCTAGATCAGGAAAGTGGGAGCCCCAGCTACACACTTCCCTGAATCTCAGTCTCTGCAGTTCACGGACATCTCTGCTCGGAAGGAACGAGCATCCTGACCTTAATATCCTGAGTGTGATTGTGAGACACAGAGCCAGGTGCCCACCCTGCTGGCAGCCTTCACTGCCTCAGTCTCTTTGTGGTACAATAAGGACGGTAAATGTCCCTACAGGATCACTGTACTAGAGTGCGGACCAGATGAAGGGAGGAACATGCCAGGGCTTTGCGTGTGTTGCGAAGAGCTGACTCATTGGAAAAGACTCTGATGCTGGGAGGGATTGGGGGCAGGAGGAGAAGGGGACGACCGAGGATGAGATGGCTGGATGGCATCATGGACGTGAGTCTGAGTGAACTCCGGGAGATGGTGATGGATAGGGAGGCCTGGCGTGCTGCGATTCATGGTGTCGCAAAGAGTCGGACACGACTGAGTGACTGAACTGAACTGATGGTTACATTCTTATATAGAATCATCATTTAATTATAAATACTACAAGTGCTGTTTCACGTCATGATGACATACTCAGGTAAGGGCTGAAGGACAAAGAGCAAACACACATAGAAATGCAGAATGTCCATATTCCCAGCATCTTGGTGACCATTAGGCTGATGACAAGACACACAAGCTCGTCAGGGATGAGTTAGCAGGATTTGTGGGGGTATTAACAGATCCTGTTCAACCACCTCCTGGGCGCTGTGACCTGGTGTGCCTACCAGTTGGGCCACGCTTGGGCACAGCCAGCCTCTGAATGGTCCATGTGGCCACTGCCTGCTGACTATTCTGTCCCTAGGTTCCCAGAGCTGAATGTCTTCTCCAACTTGATTTTTGCCTCTAGTTGCTTAGGAGCCTGTTGCTCCCAAGCCTGTTTTGTTGTTGTTGTTGTTGTTTTTGTTTTTGTTCTTTTGTCTTATTTTTAGCAAAAGTTGATACCACTTTGGAGCAAGGAAGTAATGATTCCACGGGGGAGGGGAGACCTTTGTACCTGGAAGATGTCTGGTGTTTGACAGTCCCTTCAGACAGCATTGTTCTTCACAGAGCTGGGAACTGTCCCCCCTTGGAGCACCAGCAGCTCACATGTTATACAAATGCTGTATGCTTCTAAATCTGGATAGAGACGTGGGGATGGGGTTAGCTAGCTTTTTATTCAGACTTAGGACTGGGGAGCATGGAGAGCCCTGAGATCAAGCCCAGGTCCTTATTGTACAAGAGGGAAGGGGTGAGTCCACGGTCACCCACAAGGAGCCGTCTGCTCGAGACGAGCCCCTGGCGGCCCCTGCACCATCTTTGTGCTGTCTCTCCGCTGTCCTCAGCTTCAGACTTGCCCCCAGTCTGTCCCACTAATGCAGCGAGCCTCACATCCTACCAACCAAGGACAGCTGATGGGCCTCTGCAGAAGTGTGTGACACCAGAGGAGGGGTCACCTCAGGCTGAGACTTTAATTCATCATCTAATTCAGCTCCCAGAGCAGATATAACTATCTGCATTTTACAGAGGAGGAAACAAAGCTCAGAAGGGCTGAGTGATCTAAGCAAGACCACACAGCTAGTCAAGGCTTGGAAATCCAGACCCTTCCAATGTCCATTCAGCCGACTCTCCAACGTGTTTATTCTTCTACAGAAAAACATTTTCCTCATGGAACACACTCATTAGTCAAGCAGTATCTGTAAGATCATGACTGTTGTTACTGAACACTGTGGAAATTTTTAACACTTACGGAACCTTTTTCTCAGCCTAAACAGCTTATTCAGCAGATAGTGTTTTCAGCTTCCCAGTAAGCAAAGAACGCTAGTTATCATCTCCTGGGTTGGGAGTCTGTGACTGCCCTCTGAGGGAGGAGAATTCTGTTTTTATTTCTGCTTCCTTGGGGGTTTTTCCTTGAGACTGGAATTCTGTTTCATGTCCTACAAACACAGTGAAAACGAGGGCCCTCTGAGTTCAGCCCCCCCACAGGGGCATGACAACCCCCAGAAGAGCCCCGTGTTTCCCGTGTCGGGGGATGTCCTTTGCCTTTGGAGGCCCAGAGCCCACGCTTCCCTTCTGCTGTAGCCAAACAGGAAGTAACATCTCACAGCAGGAAAGAAGGAATTGGGACCTGTTCTGGACGAAGCTCTGTGCTTCTTGTTTAATCTGCACCACAGCCCCGTATACATACATCCACACATGCTGTGACTTCAGTCATGTCCGACTCTTGCAACCCCATGGGCTGTAGCCCACCAGGCTCATCTGTCCATGGGGTTCTCCAGGCAAGAACACTGGAGTGGGGCTCCAGGGGATCCTCCCAACCCAGGGATCGAACTCACATCTCTTATGCCTCGGAACTGGCAAGCAGGTACTTTACCATGAGCGCCACCTGGGACGGCCCCACAGAAGTGCTTTATTATCCCTGTCTCACAGAGAAGGAAACTGAGAAGCATGACATTACTCCCCTCAGTAGAGGGGCTGTAAGTGATGGACTGGGACATACACTCAGCCTTGCTGACAACTGGACTCTTTGTTGAGCCCTTCCCTGACTCTGCAAGCAAGGCAGGGAGAAAGGGCTGAGACCCTCCAACCCTGGGGATCTGGCCGGTGCATTGAGGGAGGCAGCAGAGCACCAGAGGCAGTGCTGAGTCTGGGTCCGGCTGCCTGGGTTCAAGTCTCTCTCTGCAATTTACAGCCCTGATCTTGGCCTGTTGCTTATCTCCTGGTACTTTCCTTCTCAACCTACAAAGTGAGATAATAATAATACCTACCTCGTAGATTAAAAGAGATAACTCAGGTTAATGGTGTCTAGCACAGTGCCTGGCACAAAACAGATTTTCAGTAATTATTTATGTGTTAGGATCAGTGACTTAAAGAGATGAGAATAACACACCACCTTACCTGCCTCCTTCAAAACCTGTATGCAGGTCAAGAAGCAACAGTTAGAACTAGACATGGAACAACAGACTGGTTCCAAATTGGGAAAGGAGTACAGCAAGGCTATATATTGTCACTTTGCTTATATGACTTATATGAAGAGTACATCATGCAAAATGCTGGGCTGGATGAAGCACAAGCTGGAATCAACGTTGCCAGGAGAAATATCAATAACCTCAGATATGCAGATGACACCACCCTAATGGCAGAAAGCGAAGAGGAACTAAAGAGCTTCTAGGTGAAGGTAAGAGAGGAGAGTGAAAAAACTAGCTTAAAACTCAGCATTCAAAAAACGAAGATCATGGCATCTGGTCCCATCACTTCATGGCAAATAGATGGGGAAACAGTGGAAGCAGTGTCTGATTTTATTTTGGGGGGCTCCAAAATCACTGTAGCCATGAACTTAAAAGTCTTGCTCCTTGGAAGAAAAGGTATGACCAACCTAGACAGCATATTAAAAAGCAGAGACATTAACTTTGCCAACAAAGGTCTGTCTAGTCAAAGCTATGGTTTTTCCACTAGTCATGTATGGATGTGAGAGTTGGACCATAAAGAAAGCTGAGTGCTGAAGAATTGGTGCTTTTGAACTGTGGTGTGGAGAAGACTCTTGAGAGTCCTTGGCCTGCAAGGAGATCAAACCAGTCAATCCTAAAGGGAATCTGTCCTGAATATTCATCAGAGGGTCTGATGTTGAGATTGAAGTATACTTTGACCACCTGATGTGAAGAGCTGACTCACTGGAAACGACCCTGATGCTGGGAAAGATTGCAGGCAGGAGGAGAAGGGGATGACAGAGGATGAGATGGCTAGATGGCATCAGTGACTCAATGGACATGAGTTTGAGCAAACTCTGGGAGGTGGTGAGGACGGGGAAACCTGGCATGCTCCAGTCCATGGGGTCGCAAAAAGTCGGAACATGCCTGAGTGCCTGAACAACAACAACGAATCAGTGACTTCAGCCTTGGTACTGAATGGTTGGAAACTTGCCCCACTCAGCTCTGCTGGTCTCCCCTTGTCCTAGGGCAGTGACCCATGGTGTGGCCTTGGCCAAGTCGGACACCACAGGCATTGCCACTCACCTTAAAAACTAATGCCGAGACCTGGATGGAAGGGGTCAAAGGTCACACAGTGTAGGGGCAACTGTATTCTCTTCTGTCATTTTACATTTTCTTGAGCATCTACTATGGGTCAGACATCATTCTGATCACTAAGTAGTAACTAAGGCAACAGGGTCCTTGCTCTCCTGGGCTTACATCCTAGAAAGAAGAGGCAGGGTATAAATTTACAGTTTCACGATCTAGCCTTTGCAGAATACCTAGGTCTCTACAGGGCTTCCCTGTGGCTCAGATGGTAAAGCGTCTGCCTGCAATGTGGGAGACCCAGGTTCTATCCCTGGATCAGGAAGATCCCCTGGAGAAGGAAATGGCAACCCACTCCAGTACTTTTGCCTGGAGAATCCCATGGAGGGAGGAGCCTGGTGGGCTACAGTCCGTGGACTCGCAGAGTCGGACATGACTGAGCGACTTCATTTAGTTCTTTCCAGCCCTGCTAAAACTGAAGCCATGCGGTTTCCTATCTCTGACCAAGGGTTTAGGGCCTGGCTGCCTCCAGACCCAGATAAGAAAAGACTGATAAATGTGTCTGAGGCTTGTTTTCAGATTCTTTCTCTGATTTTCTCATCTCCATCCTACTGCTTTCAGAGGGCCTGAATGGGACATGAGGTGAGAATCAGCATTAAAGTGAGTCTTTGTGGGGCTGGAGGACTGGCTGAAGAGTTAACCAGCTGACCAGTAGCCCAGCCACGGTGGGTTTGAGTAGAGTTAAGGGTTGAGGTCGGAGGCCCCGCCTAGGGGCAGCAGGCCAGACCAGGCAACTCCACGCAAACTGGAGTCAGGCATACAGACAAGGCTGAGGCATATGGCGGAAATGCACACAGGGGCTAATTCCAGTTTCTCGTTAAAGGGCCAACAAGGTCAGAGTCTGACCAGGAGGGCAAAAATTTAAGTAAGGGCACTGGTCCATGGAGGAACTTTAACAGGACAAGAAAACTGAGACTGGAGCTCAAACAAGAAAACTGAGCTAACTTGATAATAATTATCATGATGTCAGTCACAATAATAGCCAACCCTTACTAAATTCATAATACCCTCGTACTTCATGTGTTCTATCTCATTTAGTCGTCACAACCCTCTGAGTACATGCTATCATTGTTCACAGTTTTCAAAGTATGACATAAAGACCCAGAGAAGTTAAGTAACTTAACTGAGTCACACAGCTTCCTGACTGATAGAGCTAAGACTTTAACCCCATGAGGACAGGGCCTGGAGCCAGGCCCTCCAGACACTGGGTCCGCCACACAGGACTGACTTCCTGCAGTCCTACTTGCTGGCAGCCTGAGGCTGCTTCCCCAGGGCTGGTTCCAGTATTAGGGAGCAGCCTTGATAGGGAAGCCCAAGACTGAAACTTGAAGCCAAATAAATAGCAGGCCCTGCATAAATGTTCGTTAATTGAACTGGAGGGGAAATGCCATTTTCTCTGGGCCCCAGTCAGATGTTGTTGCTGCAGCCCAGGTTCAGAATGTCCCTGTTTCTGCGGGTGGTTTGTTATCTTTATCCTTAGGGTAGAGAAAAGCCACATCTGTTCTACTAATGAACCCAGTCTCCTTGGCCTGGATGAGGGGGGCAGCAAAGGCGCAGGGGCCTAACTCCCTATAAAAACCATCTAATCAGATGCTGGTGTTTCTGGGCATCCTTTCAAATGTCCCTCTATCATCAAGGGTTCGATTTCCCTCTGATACAGACCCCATGGTTTTCTGCTGTATAAGGATATCTCACTGGGGGAATGTAGGGTGGAATGAGGGAGCAGTGCTGTGGTTTTCTCCCAGATGAAGAATCCAGAAGGTTGCGGGCCTGGTTTGAAAGTGCTAGTCACTCGGCTGTGTCTTGATTGTTTGCGACCCTACGAACTGTAGCCCACCAGGCTCCTCAGTCCATGGGATTCTCCAGGCAAGAATACTGGAGTGGGTTGCCATTTCCTTCTCTAGGGGATCTTCCTGACCCAGGGATTGAAGCTGGGTCTCCTGCATTGCAGGCAGATGCTTTATCCTCTGAGCCACCAGGGAAACCCATAAAAATATCGGCAGTAGCTAAAAGGTATTCATAGCAAGGAGGCAGAATTTCTCAGCATTGATCCAAACGCCACAGTCGGCAGGATCGAGCCTCGTAGTTGGATTGTGCATGTGTATGCTTGTGCCTTTGCGTTGTGTGCATGTGTGTGTATGTGTCTGTCTGTACTCTCTTATGGGCTTCCCAAGTGGCGCTAGTGGTAAAGAACCCGCCTGCCAATGCAGGAGAAATAAGAGATGCAAGTTCGATCCCTGGGTCAGGAAGATCCCCCGGAGGAGGGCATGGCAACCCACTCCAGTGTTCTTGCCTGGAGAATCCCATGGACAGAGAAGCCCGGTGGGCTGTGGTCCATAGGGTCACAAAGAGTCAGATGTGACTGAGCATACACACACACACTGTCTTATGGTGTACAGGTGCCATGGGTATGATTGTATTTAGGCTGTTTGTGTGCATGCATGTCTTATGCACATGTGTGTACATGTGCATGTCCAGAAAAGGAGGAATCATTCTGCCTTCCTGCCCCACATTCTAATAAGCTCGAGTCTCGTTTCAAGACCAATGTTACTGATACGGTCGTAGGAATGATTCATTCAACAAGCACTGTTTGTCAGCAGGCTTCATGCTGGTGTTTGACCACACGAAATCCCTTACTCCCTAAAACTCCTACTCTGATGGGGAAGATTCAGACCTCCCGGAGGGATAGGAAATGAATATGAGGCCAGAGCTGGGGTCATGGGTCAGGTGGTGATGGACCCGGACGTCAGCAGCCTGTTCTCACCATCACCCCTCCACCTGTGCAATGAGCTCCTGCCCGTCCATATACCAAGTCTTCCTCAGCAACTTATACTCCAGATCCCATTAATCACCGGCTTCACATGTGTAACTCAGAAAGTGAAAGTGAAAGTTGCTCAGTCATGTCCGACTCTTTGAGACCCCATGAACTTTACAGTCCATGGAATTCTCCAGGCCACAATGTTGAAGTCAGTAGCCTTTCCCTTCTCCAGGGGATCTTCCCAACCCAGCGATCAAACCCAGGTCTCTTACATTGCCAGCGGATTCATTACCAGCTGAGCTACCAGGGAAGCTCGTGTGACTCTGAATAAGTTACTGAATCTCTGTGAACCTCAAGTTTTCTCAGCTGTAAAATGAGAATGATACTATTACTACTAGCTGTGAAGATTGAGAGCTTTAAAAAGGGACGTCATTATTGTTTATTGTACCTCCTGAGTACCTGTGTAACCCACCCACCTCTCTCTAAACTGACTACATTAGCCTGTCTAGGCAACAGCTCCTTCCTGCACCCACTGCTCAGGCAGACCATCAGCACCGCCACCTTAGTGGTCTTCTAAGGCAGATCTGATCCAGGCACAAAGGAGGAGACAGGCGCTGACTGCCAGCAGACAGCCAGTGGCTGGAAACAAAGTGACTTGGCTGCAGCCCAGCCCCTCAGCCACCCGGGGGCTGGGTGAGTGAGGCCAGCTGGGTGTGAAGGGTCTGTTCCTTTGCTTGTCTTCAAGATTATAATGCTCTCAAGGACGAGGGTGCTCATTCTCGTCTCCACATCAGTGCTTGGCAAATAGTATATGCTCAGTTTATAGTTCGGGGAAGGCAATGGCACCCCACCCCAGTACTCTTGCCTGGAAAATCCCATGGACGGAGTAGCCTGGTGGGCTGCAGTCCATGGGGTCGCTAACNGGTGGCGATGTTGCAGAGCATAGTTCCTGCCCTCGGAGAGCTCACACTCCCATAGAGAAATCACGTGGTGGATGCTCATCTGATAGCAGTGCTGTGGCTGTGGGAGTAGCCAAAGTCACGGGATGCTGGCCCAGCACAGGAAGGCTGTGTCTACACATAAAACCCACAGAGATATCAATGTGGCAGCCGAAGGCCCAGGACCCCCTACCTCAGTACAGCTGGGGGTCTCCCCATTACCCAGCCCAGGCCCAGTATGTTCCATGTCCTCCTAGTTACTCCAGTTTGAACTCCAGGCTCAGAGCAGACGTAGAAAAGCTGTCACAAATATGAGTGGAATAGGATGGGATCTAAGGAGTTCCTGAGAGCAGACAATGTGTGGAAACAGAGCCTACATAAACTAAAGAGGAAACCCCCACCCCCAACCCCCATAATAATGCAGTAGCACAGAGCTTATACAACAACAGGGCTTTCCAGTTGGCACTAGTAATAAAGAGCTCACCTGCCAGTGCAGGAGACCTAAGGGACGTGGGTTCGATCCCTGGGTCGGGAAGATCCCCCGGAAGAGGGCATGATAACCCACTCCAATATTTTTGCCTAGCACAGATGTGGCATCATGGTGTCTGCTGACTGGCCACCTCACTGACCACCCACAAGGCCGCCCTCTCTTTGTGGAGACAGAGATGGGTTCAGAACGGAACTATCTTTGAGTTTTCACCCCAAGACCTTCCCAGCAGCAGTGAACACCCCTCATGCAAGCAGTGGGTTTATTTGCAGTGTGTCTGAGAGGAATGTGCATCCTCCTGGCTGTGGAGACTTCAGCTGAGAGTAGAGCTGTTTGTGGAGGTGAGATCTAAACAGAGCAGGGGCCTCGTGGAAGGAGGAGGAAGGCAGGGCAGGTGGTGCTCCAGAAGGGATTGGCCCTGGGGGGACAGAGCTGAGTAAGCCTGCAGCCTGAACTCTGAGTCTGTGGGACACATGGCTGCTTGTAGACATGCACCTCATTTGGAACCCTGAATATTCATTGGAAGGACTGATGTTGAAGCTCCAATACTCTGGTCATCTGATGCCAAGAGCCTACTCATTGGAAAAGACTCTGATGCTGGGAAAGATTGCAGGCAGGAGGAGAAGGGGATGACAGAGGGTGAGATGCTTGGATGGCATCACTGACTCAATGGACATGACGTTGAGCAAACTCCGGGAGATGGTGAAGGACAGGGAAGCCTGGCGTGCTGTGGTCCATGGGGTCGCAAAGAGCTGGACATGACTGAGCAACTAAACAATAGCAGCTGGTTCAGCACCCTGGACTCAGGGTCTTCAGCCCCCACTGCCGGCACAAACCACGTCACTCACCCTGCAAGGCAAGCTCATGCTCCCGCTCCCCACCCCGACCTACATACCACGTAACCAACTAAATGAGGCCCTCAATCAGGGAAAACTGTGTTTAACTGTACCAAGCAGACGTCAGCGTCACTGACTGGATTTTAACTCCTTCCGAGAAGGTCAGAGGCTGAATCCAAGTAGCTCTGCTCCCTGCAGGGGAGCAGAGAAAGTGGGCAGACTCTTCAACCACCAGCCCTCATCTTTTCGTGGGAGCCAAGAAACAAATCAGCCACACCTGAATTTTGGATTCCAGAAGCATGACCCTCCCCTCACGCACCACACCACCTAGGTGGGCTGAGTGACGTTGCCTGTCTTCAGGCAGGATCATGGGCTGTGGATTGCAGCTGCCTTAGCTGTGCTGGGGGTCTCTGCAAAGTGGACCCAAAACAGGGGGTTCTCTTTTTCTGATTCCCTGTTTCCACATAGACATTTACATGCCATTTGAGGAAGCAGGAAGTGAGAAGGAGAATTGTCTAGTTCTTCTTCTTTTTTTAAGAATGTGTGTGTGTGTTATTCATTCAGTCATGTCTGACTCTTTGCAACCCCATGGACTGTAACCCACCAGGCTCCTCTGCCCATGGGATTCTCCAGGCAAGAATACTGGAGTGAGTTGCCACTCATTCCCTTCTCCAAGGGATCTTCCCGACCCAGGGGTAGTTAGTACTTAATGCCAGAGCCTGAGCACTCTCCCAGGCCCCTTCCTGGGTGGCGATGTTGCAGAGCATAGTTCCTGCCCTCGGAGAGCTCACACTCCCATAGAGAAATCACGTGGTAGATGCTCATCTGATAGCAGTGCTGTGGCTGTGGGAGTAGCCAAAGTCACAGGATGCTGGCCCAGCACAGGAAGGCTGTGTCTACACATAAAACCCACAGAGATATCAGTGTGGCAGCTGAAGGCCCAGGACACCCTACCTCAGTACAGCTGGGGGTCTCCCCATCACCCAGCCCAGGCCCAGTATGTTCGGTGTCCTCCTAGTTACTCCAGTTTGAACTCCAGGCTCAGAGGAGACATAGAAAAGCTGTCACAAATACGAGTGGAATAGGATGGGATCTAAGGAGTTCCTGAGAGCAGACAACGTGTGGAAACAGAGCCTACAAAAACTAAAGAGGAAACCCCCACTCCCAACCCCCATAATAATGCAGTAGCACAGAGCTTATACAACAACAGGGCTTCCCAGGTGGCACTAGTAATAAAGAGCTCACCTGCCAGTGCAGGAGACATAAGGGACAGGGGTTCGATCCCTGGGTCGGGAAGATCCCCCGGAAGAGGGCATGATAACCCACTCCAATATTTTTGCCTGGAAAATCCCCTGGACAGAGGAGCCTGGTGAGCTACAGTCCAAGGAGTCACAAAGAGTCGGGCACGACTGAAGCCACTTAGCATGCTCTCACACTTACCATGCTTTACATTTCGTGTTGGGCTACTATTGACTCATTACTCATCTTTTTCAGACTTATCAAAGCTATTTTATGTGTTTTCTCCAGACAAACCCTGGTATTATTTTAAGTTATAGAGTAAGATTATAGATATGCTTTGCTGGTATCTCATCAATTTTATATATTAATTTAAGGAGCATAAGCATCTTTCAATGTTGAGTATCTGTTTAGCTCTCTAAGTCCAAGAATACTTTCCATCATGCTTGCATTCTCAATATCCCTCAGGAGAATCATTTTAGGTTTTCTTCCTATAGATCCTTTGACTTCTTGTTGAGTTTAGTCTATGGCGTTTTATCCTTTTCTTGTAGCTATTATATAAATGGAACACTTTTCCAGTATGCCTTCTAACTGGCTATTATATATGGAAATGCCGTTCATTGTTTCAATATATTCTATTTATTTTTATGAAGTATAGTTGATTTACAGTGTCATGTTAGTTTCTGGTGTGTAGCGCAGTGATTCAGTTTTACATATANTAAATGGAACATTTTTCCAGTATGCCTTCTAACTGGCTATTATATATGGAAATGCCATTCATTGTTTCAATATATTCTATTTATTTTTATGAAGTATAGTTGATTTACAGTGTCATGTTAGTTTCTGGTGTGTAGCGCAGTGATTCAGTTTTACATATATATAAAATATATATGTATATCTATTTATATATATAATTTTTTAGATTATTTTCCCATATGTATTATTTTAAGACACTGAATATAGTTTGCTATACTATACAGTAGGTCCTCATTGGTCATCTGTTTTATATACAGTAGTGTGTAATAGTTAGTCCCAACCTCCTAATTTATCCCTAGCCCTGCCTTTCCCTTTGGTAACCATAAGCTTATTTTCTATGTCTGTGAGTCTATTTGTTTTGTAGTTAAGTTCATTTGTATCTTTTCTTTTTAAATTTCACATATAAGTGATATCAGAAGATTTTTCTTTCTCTGCCATTCATTTTTATGTATTAAACGTATATCCATCTACTTTAGTATATTCTCTCATTATTTCTAGTGGTTTTTAGTTTGTTCTCATGCACCTGAGGTATCAAATCATACCAGGTGTAAATAATTATATTTTTCATGATCCACTCCAACATAGCATTCCTTCCTTTCTTGTGGCCTTCTAGAAAGCTGTTGAGTAAAAGTGGAGCTGGAGTATCCTTGCCTGGTTCCTCACTTTAATGGGGGTGCTTTGAGTGTTTCAGCATTAGATGTGGTAGCATGCTGGACTGTAGCTTGTGATACTTTTTTTTTTAATATCACAGGGGAAAGGACTCATCTATTTCTATTCTTATCAGAATGTAATAAGCTGGACATGAATAACAAAAGTGTTTAGACATATAAAAACTTTGCCATCTGGAGATTTGAAAACACTCTCTTAAATAACTATTGGGTTAGAAACAAAATACAAAAATTGAATTGCAGTGTGTTTAAAGAATAATCTAAACAAGAATAGAGCTGTATTAATCAGAAGTCTTAGAAC
The DNA here is from genome assembly GCA_006410675.1 of Oreotragus oreotragus. Taxonomy (NCBI): domain Eukaryota; kingdom Metazoa; phylum Chordata; class Mammalia; order Artiodactyla; family Bovidae; genus Oreotragus; species Oreotragus oreotragus. Next base: position 220,496 of record SJYX01010710.1, read on the forward strand.
ATATAACAACTTAAACTAGCTTGAGTAAAAGGGGGAATTTACTGACTCACAAAAACAAGCAGCAGAAACATCAGGGTGCAGGTGGCTTCAGAGTATGGCTATGATTCATCCATCATGATTTTCCAGAACAAACACAGAACTGAATATGCTGCAGGCCATACAAGCCCTTCTGGCTCCAGGGCTGCTGGTGGCCTTTGGTGCCTGTGAGGGAGGTCAAGACAGGCTCTCAGGGATGCTAGAGTGTTGAACTCAGAGCAGGACCACTGAGACAGAGGCACCTGGTGCAGGAGCACCGTGGGTAATGTGGTGTCAGTAAATAGTGAAAGGACCAGGCTTTGTGAATGAGTTCCTTTTCTTTTCTAAATGAAAGCAAAATCAAGGGTAGCAGCATAACGACCTCACTCTCACACCCACCTTGTCCTTCTGTGTTTGCCTGAGTAGGAGAGGGAGGAGAGAGTTACAGCCGGTACCCGCAGGGGAATGCAGGGGGTGTGGGCCCAGGTCGGCATGTGAGCCCCAAGAGCCTCCCCACCTTCAGTGTCATTTGACCATCTGCCTCTCTACGGAACAGAGGAAGCAAAGGGTCTTGTTCTCAGTGATCTCCGTGTCCCTTGTCGCATAGATTTATTAAGTGCTTACTGTGTGCAGTAGGGATCAGGGATCACGGAAGCCAGTGGAGGGGCTCGTCTGGGCTCACTCCATGGCCCTTCCTTTATCCCATATTCCCACTATAAGTAGTGACTTGTGTTTCCCCAAGCAATTCTTGTTATTTCATACCTCGGTGCCTTTGTATATGTTGTTCTTTCTACCTGAAATGACCTTTTCTTCCTGGCAAACCCCTCCTCCGCACAGACTAAGCTGAAGAGTCTCTTCTTCCATCAAGTGTACCGTATCTCCCAAAGCTGACTTCCCCCTCCTGGGGCCAGCACAGACCTGGTGCCCACACTGCAGTCACCTCCACGTCCCTTACTGGACCGTGGACCTTCATTGCTAGGTGGAATAAAGGATGATGGTGATCGTTATGACCTAGCTCATTACGAAGGTGCAACACCAGCAGTATGGCCACTCCTTCTGATGGGCCTGGTATCCCAGGGGATATCTGGGAGAGAACCGAAAACTGGAGGTGGACCTTGCTTGGCACACAGTAGTCTCTCAGTGAATGACTGCTATATCTTCCAGTTCTGACTGTTCAGCAAGCGAATGGGGGCAAGGTGAGTAGAGAGCCGTGAGAAGACACAGGGTACGAACACCCCAATCTGAGCCTCTGTCTTCTTTGCCTTTCTGTCTCCTGGAATCTCACCAAAGGCAAGAAAAGACCCTTTGAATTTCCCTTTAGGAAATTCTCTTGTTCTTTGAGACTTTCATTGTGAGAAGTAGCACAAGCCTGTGGTTTCAGAGCCTCAATGGCAGGCTCCCACATCTGTCACTTTCTGAGTTGCCCCAAAAGGCTGGAAGGCACCTTCAGATCTCTGCATTTTTTCACAGAAGTGTTTGTTCTTTTCTTTCCCTCGCCCTCACATTGTCTTTCCTGGAAAATGTTGCAGATGTTGAGCAAAGTTGGCAGAGGGAAGGATCTTCAAACAATGACTGCACATTTGAGAGGCATCCCAGCCAGGAATCAGAGGGACCACCAGGGCCCTAAGGTTTCTCTGTCTTGGCTTTTGTTTCCGGTGGGCATACCTGATGCTCAGGCCTTGTGTCTGAAAGTAGCAGTTTGCGCACTGTGAGCATGGTGGGCTGTGGAAAGCTGTTGGGCCTCTGGAAGCAGATGACCCAGACTCCAGGGCCTGTGCCTCTCACTGGTGAGTGAACCTCACCTATAAAATGGGAAGGACAATCCTGCTCTCAAAGGGATATTGCAGATGGGGACAGTGCATTTAAACTCTCCAAGGGGAGGAGGGAGAAGCTATATTTGATAGCACCTATCTGTATATAAGGGAGGCACATGACTTGCTGGGTTGGAGCCTGGGTTCAGTGTGACTCAGCCATTACTAGCTGAGGAACCTTGGGCAAGTGATTTCTCCACTCTGGGCTTAAGTGTCCTCCTCACTATGTGGCGGGTAACATAAGGATTAAGTGAGATAATACTTTAAAAGCTGTGAAGACCGTGTCTGGCACACAGTAATAGTGTGATGTGTCTCTGATTTTATAGAAGATCTAAGTTATAGTTTTCATTCATTCACTCACTTCCTACTATTCTAATTATTCTATTCTATTAGGACTGGCAATTAGTGGATACTTAATGGATTTAAAAAACAAAGGCAACTGACAATTGCAAGTTTAGCAAGGATGTGGACCACCTAGAACTCTCATAGACTGCCAGTGGGGATGCACAATATTTTGGGGATGCAAAATAGTTCAGCTACTTTGGAAAAGAGTTTTGGAAGGCAGTGTCTCACAAAGATAAACATCCACTTCTCATATGACTCCACAATCCCACACTTAAGTATCTACCCAAGAAGAATAAAAGTTTATGTTCACACAGAAATCTGTATGAAAACATCTGTAGCATGTTACTCATAATCATCCAAAATGAGAAATGACCCAAATGGCCCTCAAATGAAAACTGGAAAAACAAATTGTGGTATATCTATATAATGGAATCTCATCCAGCAATAAAAAAAGAACACACTATTGGTACATGCAACAATATCAGTTTAGTTCAGTTGCTCAGTTGTGTCCAACTCTTTGTGACCCCATGAACTATAGCACGCCAGGCTTCCCTGTCCATCACCAACTCCCAGAGTTTACTCAAACTCATGTCCATCGAGTCGGTGATGCCATCCAACCATGTCTTCCTACCTTCAATCTTTCCCAACATTAGGGTCTTCTCTAATGAGTCAGTTCTTCACATCACATGGCCAAAATATTGGAGTTTCAGCTTCAGCATCAGTCCTACCAATGAATATTTAGGACTGATTTCCTAGGATGGACTGGTTGGATCTCCTTGCAGTCCAAGGGACTCTCAAGAGTCTTCTCCAACACCACATTTCAAAAGCATCAATTCTTTGGTGCTCAGCTTTCTATATAGTCCAACTCTCACATCCATACATGACTACTGAAAAAACCATAGCCTTGACTAGATGCACCTTTGTTGGCAAAGTAATGTCTCTGCTTTTTAACATGCTGTCTAGGTTGGTCATAACTTTTCTTCCAAGGAGTAAGCGTCTTTTAATTTTATGGCTGCAGTCACCATCTGCAGTGATTTTGGAGCCTAGAAAAATAAAGTCTGCCACTGTTTCCACTGTTCTTACATCTATTTGCCATGAAGTAATGGGATCGGATGCCATGATCTTTGTTTTCTGAATGTTGAGCTTTAAGCCAACTTTTTCACTCTCTCACTTTCATCAAGAGGCTCTTTAGTTCCTCTTCACTTTCTGCCATAAAGATCTGCGTATCTGAGGTTACTGATATTTCTCCTGGCAATCTTGATTCCAGCTTGTGCTTCCTCCAGCCCAGCATTTCTCATGATGTACTCTGCATATAAGTTTAATAAGCACAGTGACAATATATAGCCTTGACGTACTCCTTTTCCTATTTGGAACAAGTCTATTGTTCCATGTCCAGTTCTACCTGTTCTAATGTAACAATATGGCTAATCTCAAATACAATATGCCAAAATAAGGAAGTTGCTGCACTCAGGAAGGAGAGGATGGAATGTATGCAGAAAGTAACATGGAAACTTACATTACCATATATATAATAGATAGCCAGTGGGAATTTGCTGTGACTCAAGGAACTCAAACCAGGGCTCTGTAACAACGTAGAGGGGCTAGATGGGGAGGGAAGAGAGCGGGAGGCTCAAGAGGAAGGGGACATGTGTATACCTATGGCTGATTCATGTTGATATTAAGCAGAAACCAACACACACAATTCTGTAGAGCAATTATCATTCAATTTAAAAATAAATGTTTAAAAAATAAAATCCTACAGACTGCATCCTGTATGCTTCCATTTATATGACATTCTATAAAAGGCAGATGGTAGGGACAGTAATTGAAAGTAGGGACTTAAACAGAATTGATGCTTTTGAACTATGGTGTTGGAAAAGACTTTTGAGAGTCCCTTGGACTGTAAGGAGATCAAACCAGTCAATCCTAAAGGAAATCAGTCCTGAATATTCATTGGAAGGATTGATGCTGAAGCTGAAGTGCCAATACTTTGGCCACCTGATGTGAAGAACTGCTGCTGCTGCTAAGTCACTTCAGTCGTGTCCGACTCTGTGTGACCCCATAGACGGCAGCCCACCAGGCTCCCCCATCCCTGGGATTCTCCGGGCAAGAATACTGGAGTGGGTTGCCATTTCCTTCTCCAATGCATGAAAGAGAAAAGTGAAAGTGAAGTCGCTCAGTCTGTCCGACTGTTAGCGACCCCATGGACTGCAGCCCACCAGGCTACTCCGTCCATTGGATTTCCAGGCAAGAGTACTGGGGTGGATGTGAAGAACTAACTCATTTGAAAAGACCCTAAGTCTGGGAAAGATTGAAGACAGGAGGAGAGGGGATGACAGAGGACGAGATGGTTGGATGGCATCACCAACTTAATGGACATGAATCTGAGCAAGCTCCAGGAGTTGGTGATGGACAGGGAAGCCTGGTGTGCTGCAGTCAATGGGGTCACAAAATGTCAGACATGACTGAGCAACTGAACTGAACTGTGTGATTCTACTTATATAACATTCCTATAAGAGTCAAATTCATAGAGACAGTTCCTGGTGGTTGCCAGAAGCTGAAGAGTAGAAATGAGGAATTATTGTTTAAAAGGAACAGAATTTCTGGCTGGGTTGATGAAAATGTTCTGGAAATAGGCTGTAGTAATGGTTACACAGCATTATGAATACACGTAATGCCATTGAATTATACACTTAAAAACAGTTAAAATGGTAAGTTCTATGTTATGAATATTTTACCAGTTTTTTGTTTTTTTTTTTAAAAAAAAACAAAAACCTAGAGACAGAGAGCACATTGGTAATGGCCAGGGATTAAGGGTGAGAGGTAGGATAGGATAATCTGGGGGATGATGGACCTATTCTGTGCCTTTATTATCATTGTGGTCATGTGACTATTCATTAGTCAAGAGAACTGTACACCAAAAAATGAATTTTACTCCCTGTAAATTTAAAATTAAATTTTAAAAAAGACCAGAGTCCTGCCAGCTGAGCTCTGGCTCTTCACGCTGGTTCATTCAGCAAACAAACATTTAGTAACTCCACTTGTGCACTGGCACAGCACTAGGAACATGTGTCCTCTGAACCCCAGGGATGGGCGTGGCACCCTAGGGGTAGATCCTGAGACAGCTGAGCAGGAAGAGATGAGAACAAGATGTCTTAGTAACATTTTGATAAAAATCACCCCGGTAAGTTTTCCCCTGGAGGCCAGTTCTGAAATCTGGTGGCCCTGGATGTTTCACTATCATTTTTTAGATAAGTATGTTTATACAGCCGCCCTTCACATCTGCCTCCTTTTGACGCTCTAGTTTTAAAAAACCATCTCTGGCTTTTGTTTGGATTTGTTTTTTTTAAACTAGGAAAACAGCCCATGTTTGAGGGGCTTTCCATGAGCCTCCTGGACCTTTCCCAAGGCAAAGGCTGGGGTTTTGTCCCCCAGGCCACTGTGTTGAGCCTGCTGTCAGCTGCTCCCTGTGTTCCCAGAGATCAGATAAAAGAGAGAGTTCAATTACAAGTGAGAGAGGCTGGCTTCAGCAAAACAGAGAAAGTGCTGACTCATGAAACTTCAAGGCCCAGGCTGGGCAGGCTTCAGTCAAGGCTAGATCCAGGAGATAATCAGTGTCTTTAGGAGTCCCTGTCTTTTCCTCCTTCTCTCTCCCAGAGTCCTGGCCCTCCCTAACTGGTCCTAACTCCCAGCCTCTTTGCTCTGTACTGACCACTCACAGCCACAGCTCCTCAGTTAGGCACTAGGGAAACTGACCACACTCCCTGTGGTCATTTTCCTTTCATGATTTTCCTCATGAGAAGCGATTTGTCAGGGTCTGTTTGGAGGCCGGCGTCCATGCACATAACAAGCGAACAGGTCCGCCTACTTAGTGTGTGTCCATCAATTGCACAAGGACTTGCCTTCCTCTTCAAAGTCTCTCAGCCCAACACAGCACTTAATTAAATCCACAAGCACCAGAACCCCCATGCCACCCTGCAGGGACCCTCCAAGCCCACTTCTTCAGATCCTGAGCAAACATCCGAGAGTGACACAGAAATGCAGTTGTTTCTCCATTTCTTTTTCATTCATCTGCTTAACAGATCTTACAGGAATATCCACTATATTCCAGGCTGTGTGGGACTCAGGAGTAAAGATGAAAAGGTTACTCCCTGCTCTGAGAGCATGGTCTAAAGAAAGACAGATCTGCAGAAAAAGGCATGCTCAGGAGATCCTATTATGTAAGGACACTGGGGCCCAGAAAAAGGCCTTTTATTTCCATAGAAAAGCGTGAAATAGAAAGCTGAAATAGACTCATTTTTAAAATATCTCATATTTAACTATGTTGAAGTTATAATTTCAACTCTTTGAGAATTTTTCAATGAGAAAAGAATGTTTTCTTTTTGGTTGAGTTTTACCAAACCAAAGAAGGGGATGACAGAGGATGAGATGGCTGGATGGCATCACTGACTCGATGGACGTGAATCTGAGTGAACTCTGGGAGTTGGTGATGGACAGGGAGGCCTGGCCTGCTGCGATTCATGGGGTCGCAAAGACTCGGACACAACTGAGCGACTGAACCGAACTGAGTTTTACCAAGAAAGTTACATGAAAGCACAGTAAGTTTTTTGCAGTTGAATGTTGCAGCATGTCAATAAAGAGAATCAGTCCCAAATCAGTCTTCAGGGCTGCTGTAATCAGTTTTCCCATCAGTCTTTCTCGATCTTCTTTTTACCTGAATCTCCCTCTTTTGAAGCGGCCACTGTGTCCTTTTCCTTGGCTTGCTTCTCTGCTTCGGTCATTACCCAGCTGACTTGTCCAGGGCCAGCCCCGTCTGGGGACGTGTGATCCAGCAGTCTTCCAGCATCATGGTCATCAACTGCTGTGAAAGTCTGCACCTTTTAACAACGTTTGCAATTCCTCTTGCGATGTATTTACATCGTATGATTTACAGTCACAGATAACCACTTCAAACAGCAGGTACTTTTACAACAAATAGACGTCGCCCCGACACAGCCTAACAAAGACAGGGACAAAATGAGTGGGCCCAGGAGCTGGTGCTGCCAGGCAGGTGTGCCTGACAGGGGATCAGCTTATAAATGATCTGCATGGTTCTCACTGTTCCTGTGTTATGGTATCTTGGTTTCTCTCTGTGAAGCCGCAGATATTGGATGGTCATGTGAGGACCTGCACAGTGCCTGAGAATGTATTTTTCTCCTGCAACATAAATCTGATCCATTGCAGCCTTTAGCTCCTTACACTCGTGCCCAATCTCAATCCTCCAAGACCCCTTCAGTGAGGCCCCAAGGCAAGTCCGAGCTCCTGGCACAGCCCACAAGGCCTCCACAAGCTGCCAAACTTGGCCAGTCCTCTTTCTTACTGTTTCCCCATTTGGCCTATGCTGGTTCATATCTCAGTGGGTTCATTCACACGTTCCCCTCTCCTTGAATGCCCTCCTCCCTGACTCCCTTGACAGTCTTCTCCTCCTTCCAGATCCCGCCCCCCAAGGATCTCTTCCTCCATGAACCCTCCCTGTCCACCCTGGCAGGGTTGATTCTTCCTTCCTGTGGTTCCCACAGGCCTGGTTGTCACCACTGTCCTTGAAGGACATCTTCCTCTTTCACCAGACTCCTTGTGCCCAGGGCAAAATGCAGAATATTTATTCAATTAAAATGAAAATGGGAGAAGTAAAAATATTCGTATTTTGTACCCATGAATCGCTTTAGCATTTGAGCCTTAAAGTCTTTCCCAGGGTCCCAGGGGCCAGAGCAATAGGGTCAGTGGGTCCCCTCTTCCCCCATGGGGTTGTTGTGGTCTCCAGCCTATGTGACCATCAGTGTGCCAGTAAAACGCAGGTCCCTGGACACTTCTCCTAAAGGTTGTCCTTCAGCCTGTCTGGGGTGGAGCTTAGGAGTCTGTATTTCTTGTTTTCTTTTTTCTTTTTCTTAAATTAAGGTATAGTTGATAACATACATGTTTCAGTGCTAGTCTCACAAATCATCCCACCTTCGCCTTCTCCCATTGAGTCCAAAAATCTGTCTCCAATGCTGCCTTGAATGTAGGATCATCAATATCATCTTTCTAAAGTCCATATATATATGTGTTAATATGCAGTATTTGTCTTCCTCTGATTTATTTCACTCTGTATAATAGGCTCCAGGTTCAGCCACCTCATTAGAACTGACTCAAATGTGTTTCTTTTTATAGCAGAGTAATATCCCATTGAAACATGTACATTACCATATATAAAGTAAATGACCAGTGCAAGTTCAGTGTGAAGCAGGGCACCTAAAGCCGGTGCCCGGGGACAACCCAGAGAGGGAGGTGGGGGTGGGGTTCATGATGGGAGGGACACATGTATGCTGCTGCTGCTAAGTCACCTCAGTTGTGTCCAACTCTGTGCGACCCCATAGACGGCAGCCCACTAGGCTCCTCTGTTCCTGGAATTCTCCAGGCAAGAACACTGGAGTGGGTTGCCATTTCCTTCCCCAATGCATGAAAGTGAAAAGTGAAAGTAAAGTCGCTCAGTCGTGCCCGACTCTTCGCGACCCCATGGACTGCAGCCTACCAGGCTCCTCTGTCCATGGGATTTTCTAGGCAAGTGTACTGGTGGCCAACTCATGTCGATGTATTGCAAAAACCATCAGAATACTGTAATTATCCTCCAATTAAAATTAATTAAAAATACTTTTTTAAAGATATAGTAGATTTTTCAGTATTATGTAAGTTTCAAGTATATAACATAATTGATTCACAATTTTTAAAGGTTATACTCCATTTATAGTTATTATAAAGTATTGGCTGTATCCCCTGTGCTATACAGTATATCCTTGTAGCTTATTTATTTTACACATAGTAGTTTGTACCTTTTAATCCTCCATCCCTATCTTGCCCCTCCCCGTTCCCTCTCCCTACTGATTACCACTAGTTTGCTTGCTATATCTGTGAGTCTGTTTCTCTTTTGTTATATTCACTAGTTATTTTATTTTTTAGATTCCACATGTAAGTGATAACATACAGTATTTATCTTTCTCTGTCTGACTTATTTCACTAGGATAATACCTTCCAGGCCCATCCATGTTGTTGCAAATGGCAAGATTTCATTCTTTTTATAGCTGAGTAATATTCCCAATATTCCAAAACAAATTAGAAATTAGTATTTCATATACCACATCTTCTTTATCCATTCGTCTATTGGATACCTAGGTTGCTTCCATATCTTTACTATTGTAAATAATGCTGCTATGAACATTGGGGTGCATGTATCTTTTTGAACTAGGGTTTTGTTTTGTTTTTTCTGCTGTATACTCAGGAGTGAAATTGCTGGATCATATGGTAGTTCTATTTTTAGTTTTTAAGGAACCTTCACACTTTTCCACAGTGGCTGTGTCAAATTACATTCCTACCAGCAGTGTGGAAGGGTTCCCTTTTCTTCCACATCCTCCCCAAATTTGTAATTTGTGTTCTCTTTGATGATAGCCATTCTAACAGGTGTGAGGTGATATTGTGGCTTTTATTTGCATTTCTTTGATGATTAGCAATGTGGAGCATCTTTTCATGTGCCTGTTGGCCATCTGTATGTCTTCTTTGGAAAAATATCTGTTCAGATCTTCTATCCATTTTTGATCAGATTTTTTAAAATATTAAGTTGTATGAGCTATTTATGTAACTTGGATATTAATCCCATAATCAGTCATATCATTTGCAATATTTTCTCCCACTCAGTGGGTTGTCTTTTCATTTGGTTGATGGTTTCCTTTGCCTTGCAAAGCTTTTAAGTTTAATTAGATCCAATTTGTTCAATTTTGCTTTTGTTTCCTATGCCATAGGAGACAGATCCAAAAAATACTGTTCAATTTATATCAAAGAATGTTCCACTTATGTTCTCTTCTAGGGGTTTTATGGTTTCCAGTCTTACATTTAGGTCTTTAATCCATTTTGAGTTTATTTTTGTATACGTTATAAGAAGATGTTCTAATTTCATTCTTTTATATGAAACCCCCCACAAGGGTTTCCCTTGTGGGTAAAGAATCTGCCTGCAATGCAGGAGACCTGAGTTCGATCCCTGGGTTGAGAAGATCCCCTGGAGAAGGGAAAGGCTACCCACTCCATTATTCTGGCCTGGAGTTCTTACATTTAGGTCTTTAATCCATTTTGAGTTTATTTTTGTATATGTCATAAGAAAATGTTCTAATTTCATCTTTTTGTATTTAGCTGTTCAGTTTACCCAACACATATTAAAGAGACTACCTTTCCTCATGGTATATTCTTGCCTCTTTTGTCATGATTAATTAACCATAAGTGTGTGGGTTTATCTCTGTGCTGTTCCATTCGTCTCTGGGTCTGTTTTTTGTGTCAGTACCATGCTCTTTTGATGACTGTAGCTTTGTAATACAGTCTAGGAGTCTGTATTTCTTAACAAACCATGCGATGAGGTGAAGCAGCTTAGCCTGGTTTAGACCTATCCGGGTAAGTCAGTAGCCTCCAGTGTACATCAGCACTGTCAAGTGACTTAATTGTGCTCATTCCTGGAGCTGCTGGAACAAATTGCCATAAACTTGATGGCTTAAAACAAGGCAAATTTATTCTCTTGCAGCTCTAAAGGGTTAGACATCCAAAACAGGTCTTGAGGGGTTAAAATCAAGGTGTCAGCGGGACTGGTTCTTTCTGGGGGCTCTAGAAGCTGCCTGCAATCCTTGGCCTGTGGCTTCATCACCTCAGTCTCGGCTCTGTCCTCATATCAACTTCTCCTTTCTGACCTGCTTCCTTCTCATAAAGACCCTTGTGATTACATTGGGTCCACTTGGATAATCCAGCATATATTGGTGGATCATGGTTTCATGATATTTAATTTAATCACACCTGCAAAGTCCCTATAGGTATTTTTGTAGGTATTCCTTTCTCAGTACTGCCACAACAAAGCACCACAAACTTGGTGGCTCAAAACAGCAAAAAGGCGTTTTCTCCACCCTTGAGACCAGAAGTCTGAAATCAAGCTATAGACAGCATATATTGGTGGATCATGGTTTCATGATATTTAATTTAATCACACCTGCAAAGTCCCTATAGGTATTTTTGTAGGTATTCCTTTCTCAGTACTGCCACAACAAAGCACCACAAACTTGGTGGCTCAAAACAGCAAAAAGGCGTTTTCTCCACCCTTGAGACCAGAAGTCTGAAATCAAGCTATAGGCAGGGCCATGCTCCCTCCAAAGGCTCCTGGGAAGAATCCTTCCTGGCCTCTTCCTAGCTTCTAGTAGTTGCTAGCAATCTTTAGCTTTCCTTGGCTTGTCACTCTTCACATGAAAACTGAGATTCAGAGATAATCCTTGATCTGCCCAGGGTCGTGTTCTATGAATGGCCAAACCCTATCTTGAACTGGGTCTTGAGTCCCTGGGTGGTCCTGCCAGCCTGGCCATGTGCTGCAGAAGCTCCGCCCACTCCCTGGCGCCTGCGTGCGCAGCTGGCTGGGGCAGGGCAGGCTGGTCTTAAAAAGCCTCCACCCATGTGACAGGTGGCCCCACGGGCTGTTCGCTCAGTGAACACCAGAGAAACCCCAGATGCTCAGCTGCCCTGGTTCTTTGAAATCCGCGCAAAACCACACTGAGCAGGAGACCCTAGTGCCTGCGGCACGAGGGGAGAGAGCCTCGCGGGGGAGCCTGGGAGGTGGAGCTGAGAGCTCACCGCAGCCTAGTGGGCTTCAGTCCTGCTGACTCGCTCAGCCCTTGCCCAGGACCCAGGGGCTTGAAATTGCAGCCCTGTTGCTGTGCAGCTTGTAATTCAGGGAGTCACTTTATCTCTCCAGGTTGTAGTCTGAGAGGGTAATGCTGCCAACATTGCCCTCTTCTTGTCAAGATGGGCGCAGGAAACGGGAGCTGACCTTTGAGCAAGAAACTAGTTCAGGCTCATTTCTGATTTCCCTAAAGATGTGACCCTTCAGGCCACATGTACACATGTGGCCTTGAACAACCTGGACACCACATTCAGGACAGCACGCCAAAGCTTTGGAAATGAATTAATTTCTTGGGGTATAATATAAACCAGTCCTTTAAATACAGTTTTATTAGCTGGACATCTTTGGGAACTGGAGCTAGGAGAGGGTGAGTAGAAGCCAGCCTTGGCCTTCCCAGGGGGAGAGCAGCATGCAACAGAGTACAGATTTACTATAAGCAGTTGACTCAGCAGCATGTGCCAGGAGCCTGTTCTGTGCCAGCCCTGAGCTAAGCACAGGGCGCAGGGTGAACTCTGCACAGGGCCTGTCTCTGGGTATCTCCAAGCCTCACAGTTCAGAAGACACGGACAGGTAATGGTTGTAGACTCTTGCAGGCGTCAGAAGGCTTGGGCCACCTCCCTGCCTGTCTCAGCCCTGGGGATATCCTTGTCCTCAAGCAGATCCTACCCTCTCTCTGTTCCACCCTTGGAGTCCTCACTCCTGCCCTCCAAGACTTGGATGTCTTTCACTCCAAGTGTTAATGAGCTGTGGCCATACCATGTACCGGCTGCCTTCGAACAAAGGGGTTATGTCCTGTCCCTCCTTCCTCACTGACCATAGTGGGCAGGGTGATGGGTCCTCCCCACTCCTCAGCACCCACGAGACAGTGGTTGAAAAAAGGAAGAAAGTCTTAATTGATAGTTGTTATCAATTCACTTCCCCACACATTGCACTTCATCATCGATTGGTGCCTGGACTTCTTTTGAGCCAAATGTTTTATACACATCCAGCAATTCATTAAACAATATGGTTTGAATTAGAGGACCATGAATTGGAGCTGTTTTCCATCACATGCCTACTGTGGGTGGGTGCTCAGGCCCTTCTCCTCTCTGAGCCTTGATTTCCTCTGTAAAACACAGATGCCTCAGCAGATGATTTCAAGCATCCCATGTCACGAGAGGATGGAGGGCAAGGCACTGGAAAACCTTCTGGATGGCCTACCAGGATGAGGTGGGGGTAGAGTGGGGGCTGTCACGCTTGCAGCATGGTGCCCAGACTCTCCAGAAGTGGTTTTCTTGTCTTCAGACACTGCTGGCACTCACTTAATCCACATCTGCGTTTCCTTTCTTGCATGAACACGTGGTTGTTCTCCCAGGGCCTCTTCATCAGAGATGGCATCTTCTACTGAGCCATCCATGCAGCTGTGTGTGAGAGGTGGCTCACTAACACGCAGATGCAAATATAAAATGCTGCAGGTGGGTGACCTGTCCTGGGAGCTACTGTTGGGCTGAGATGGCAGCAGGTGAGAATGCCCTGGCATGCTGCTATCCTGGGTGTGCACACTCTTTGCCCCACTGTGGTCCAGTTCACTTTGCACCAGCTCACCCTGGGCTCCCATGTTGATTGACAGCTTCTCCATGCAGCTGCTTATCAGCTATGTTATTCCCTGTTAGGAGCTAGCTTGGATGCTGATCTGGAGTGTGCTAAGGCCACACTACTTTGAGCCAGGCCATCCTTCCATTAGAACTTCCCTCATAGCTCAGTTGGTAAAGAGTCTGCCTGCAATGCAGGAGACCTGGGTTCAATTCCTGGGTCAGGAAGATCCTCTGGAGAAGGAAATGGCAACCCACTCAAGTATTCTCGCCTGGAGAATCCCATGGACAGAGGAGCCTGGCAGGCTACGGTCCATGGGAATGCAAGAGTCAGACACGACTTCACAACTAAACCACCACCACTGAAGCTGAAACTCCAATACTTTGGCCACCTCATGTGAAGAACTGACTCCTTGGAAAAGACCCTGATGCTGGGAAAGATTGAAGGCAGGAGGAGAAGGGGACAACAGAGGATGAGATGGTTGGATGGCATCACTGACTCTACGGACATGAGTTTGAGTAAGCTCTGGGAGTTGGTGATGGACAGGGAGGCCTGGCGTGCTGCAGTCCATAGGGTCACAAAGAGTCAGACACGACTCAGTCACGACTGAGTGACTGAACTGAACTGATGCTTCCACTGCCAAATCGGTATCACTTTAGTTCTCTGAGACTGAAGCTCTCCAGATAGAACTTTTTCTCCTAACCTTGCTCATTTGCAGCAGGAAACCTTCTTCAAAAAATTTTCTAGGTCCAGGATGGCCTTCCTGAAATAAATGAAAAGCCAAATGATCAAGCACAGGAGGTCCTCTGTCCCAATAGAGACAGGCAGATCCCCATGGATCACCCCCCTCTCAGGGGGACAGTGCTTCCTTAGTCCTACCCAGGGCCACATCTTGGCAGTCATCCTCTTACGGGCTGAGTGATCTGGTTCCAGGGACAGGTGGGAGAAGTAGGCGATCTGCTTCTTAAATGCATGGGGATCAGGGACGGAGGTCCTGAGTGGGGTGATTTGGCTTCTCCCCACTTTTTTCAGGAAGGCAAGCCAGAACTGCTCTGACAGTCCTAGTATCAGCTATGCTGTCTGACCCGTGCTCCATCATCCTATGCTCATGTATCACAGTAGGAAGGCAGAGAACATGTCGTTTCCATTCCTTTGTGTNCCCCACTTTTTTCAGGAAGGCAAGCCAGAACTGCTCTGACAGTCCTAGTATCAGCTATGCTGTCTGACCCGTGCTCCATCATCCTATGCTCATGTATCACAGTAGGAAGGCAGAGAACATGTCGTTTCCATTCCTTTGTGTTTCTGCCTGTATTAGAAATTGTTTATGTTCTGACAGTCATCGATGGCCTCTACCTGTGAGCAATCCTGTTTGGGGGTTGGTTTGTTTGCTGTAAGATGCGGCCCATAGATGCAATTTCTTCCATATTTTAGAAGAAGGATGGAAATGCAGTAGGTTTGCTATTGGAAAGATAGAAGATGAATGTGCCTTGAGACTCCTGAGGGGCAGAGCATGATGCCATCTCCATGCTGGCCTAGCGTTTTGGGTAGGTTTTGTCGTGTGTCAACCTTATAGAGATTTATTTTACTTACTCTACAATTTACCACTGAAAGTATACACTTTAGTGGTTTTTAGTATATTCACAGAGTTGTGCATCCATCATCACAGTAAGTTTTAGAACAGCTCATCAGCTTGAGGGAAAATCCCCTGGAAGAGGGCTTGGCAATTCACTCCAGTATTCTTGCCTAGAGAATCCCATGCACAGAGGAGCCTGGCAGGCTACAGTCCATGGGGTTGCAAAGAGTCAGACATGATTGAAGCAACTTAGCATCAACTTGAAACGAAAGCCCACACCCATTAGTAGTCACCCACCATTTTCCCAGAAACCTGTTCAGTTCAGTCACTCAGTCGTGTCTGACTCTTTGCGACCCCATGAATCGCAGCACGCCAGGCCTCCCTGTCCATCACCATCTCCCCGAGTTCACTCAGACTCACGTCCATCGAGTCAGTGCTGCCGTCCACCCATCTCATCCTCGGTCGTCCCCTTCTCCTCCTGCCCCCAATCCCTCCCAGCATCAGGGTCTTTTCCAATGAGTGAACTCTTTGCATGAGGTGGCCAAAGTACTGGAGTTTCAGCTTTAGCATCATTCCTTCCAAAGAAATCCCAGGGCCTGTCTCTTATACACATCTAGATGTGTATAAGAGACAGGTACGTGCACGTGCGCGTTCAATTGCTTCAGTTGCATCCAACTCTTTGCAATCCTATGGACTGTAGCCCGCCAGGCTCCTCTGTCCATAGGGTTCTCCAGGCAAGAATACTGGAGTGGATTGCCATACCATCCTNTGTATGTACGTGCACGTGCGCGTTCAATTGCTTCAGTTGCATCCAACTCTCTGCAATCCTATGGACTGTAGCCCGCCAGGCTCCTCTGTCCATAGGGTTCTCCAGGCAAGAATACTGGAGTGGATTGCCATACCATCCTTCAGGGGATAATCCCCACCCAGGGATCAAATCAGGGTCTCCTGCATCTCCTGCATTGCAGGCATATTCTTTACTGTTGAGCCACTGGGGAAGCCCATGACTATCATTTACTGAATGTGTATTAAGCATATCAATAGTGTACAAAGAAAAAAAAATAAACTACCACTTTTCAAGTTTTGGTGTAGTATCAAAAAGAACACCCATAATGATCTGACCAGGCTATTAAAATACTCTTCCCTTTTCCAATTATCTGCATGAGGTCAGATACTTCTTCATATATATCAACCATGTGACAACAAACTAGATCAGAAGCAGATACAGGAATCAAGTTATCTTCTATTAATCCTGACATTGAAGAGATTTACAAAAATGTGAAATAAAACCATCTTTCTCACCATTTTCATTTGTTTCAGAAAATGCTCTTCAGGATAACATGGGAAGCGTTGATAATTACAAAAATGCTATTCAACCATATGATATCACTTATATGTGGAATAGACAAAAATGAACTTATTTACAAAGCAGAACCGTACTCAACAGACATAGAAAACAAACTTTTGAACACCAAAGAGAAAGGGGGTGGAAGAAGGATAAAATAGGAGTTTGAGCTTAGCAGATACAAACTACTATGTATAAAATCGACAAATAAGGTCCTGCTTACAACACAGGTAACTAACTGTAAACCACAACGAAAAAGAACATGAAGAAGAATATGTATGTGTGTGTGCTCAGTCATGTTTAATTCTTTGTACCCCATAAACTGTAGCCCACCAGGTTCCTCTGCCCATGGAATTTTCCAGGCAAGAATACTGGACGTGGTTGCCATTTCCTACTCCAGGGGATCTTCCCAACCCAGGGATCGAACCTACATCTCTTGCATCTCCTGAATTGGCAGGCAGATTCTTTACCACTATCACCACCTGGGAAGTATATGTATGCATGTATGCTAAGGGCTTCCCTGGCAGCTCAGCTGGTAAAGAATCTGCCTGCAATGCAGGAGACATTGGTTTGAACCCTGGGTCAGGAAGATTCCCTGGAGAAGGAATAGGCTACCCACTCCAGTATTCTTGGGCTTCACTGGTGGCTCACTGGTGGCTCAGCTGGTAAAGAATCCACCTACAATGTGGGAGACCTGGGTTGGGAAGATACCCGGGAGAAGGGAACAACTACTCACTCCAGTATTCTGGCCTGGAGAATTCCATGGACTGTAGAGTCTACAGGGTCGCAAAGAGTCGGACACAACTGAGTGACTTTCTCTTTCACTCAATTATGTATGTATACCTGAATCACACAAGACCAGGAGCTGACTGTGGCTCAGATCATGAACTCCTTATTGCCAAATTCAGATTTAAATTGAAGAAAGTAGGGAAAACCACTAGACATTCAGGTACGACCTAAATCAA
>SJYX01010710.1:238636-251799 GCA_006410675.1 Oreotragus oreotragus
GAAGAAAAGTTATGACCAACCTGGATAGTATATTCAAAAGCAGAGACATTACTTTGCTGACTAAGGTCCGCCTAGTCAAGGCTATGGTTTTTCCTGTGGTCATGTATGGATGTGAAAGTTGGACTGTGAAGAAAGCTGAGCGCCGAAGAATCGATGCTTTTGAACTGTGGTGTTGGAGAAGACTCTTGAGAGTCCCTTGGACTGCAAGGAGATCCAACCAGTCCATTCTGAAGGAGATCAACCCTGGGATTTCTTTGGAAGGAATGATGCTGAAGCTGCACCTCCAGTACTTTGGCCACTTCATGCGAAGAGTTGACTCATTGGAAAAGACTCTGATGCTGGGAGGGATTGGGGGCAGGAGGAGAAGGGGACAACAGAGGATGAGATGGCTGGATGGCATCACGGACTCGATGGACGTGAGTCTGAGTGAACTCGGGGAGATGGTGATGGACAGGGAGGCCTGGCGTGCTGCGATTCATGGGGTCGCAAAGAGTCGGACACGACTGAGCGACTGAACTGAACTGAACTGATGTTTTATAATAAGATTTTTATACTTTTAGCTCTCATATTTAGGTCTTTGGTCCATTTTAAGTTTCTCTTTTGCATGTGGTGTGAGATGGGTGTCTTTTGCATTTCTGGTTGTACCAGGCTCATTTGTTGGAAAAAACGGCTTTTCCCCATTTGATTTTCTTGGCACACTTGTCAGAACAAACAGGTTTTAAGAGCCTTACTGAGTGTAGAATGGCAGCTACCGTGACATGGCCCGTGGGTAGCCTGGTGTCCACAGAGCACTGGGAGACCTTACAGGGCCCTCTGATGAGCTGTCTCTGCCTCACTAAGCCCTTTATACTTTGGGGTGGGAGCAGAGTGAGGTCTGGGCTGGGGGAAAACCCTTGGGAGGGGAGTTGGTTAGACTGGATGGTGTCATGTCATCCCTGACATGGCTACACCTTTATGCCTGGGAAGGACACGCTTGGTGACCAGGGAATGCCACACCATGCCTAAAGAGCACCAACAGGTGGCCTGCTGCAGAGCAGGTGCCTCATTGCTCCTCGCCACCCTCCTCAAGCTGGTCATAGCTAAAATGACCATGTGTTTTATATATATATATATACATATATATGCACACACACTATATTGGGACAGTCCCAATTTACGCCTATGCTTCCCAAATAATGATTAATCGTGCTCTTTTTCTCTTAAAATACCTTGGTTTGAATGATAAACTGTACAGTCACCCTAGTCACAGAGCAAGGGCTTCGGGTGTGAATGCCTTTGTGATTAAGCCAGATAGACAGCTTACTGGTGTCCTGGCCCAAGATGCTGACTCTGCTTCAAAAAGCATGTACCTGGAACCCAAGACCGGCCTTTGTATCCTCCAGTAGCACCAACAGGGAGAACAGTGAGCTTGCAGCTCAGAGTCTGCAAAGTCTCAGCAGATGTGGTCTGGATCCCACATATCCACCCATGAGTACAAAGGCTAGCAGGACTGACAGCCTCTGCAGGCTCCTTCAGCCTTCTCTGGGAGCTTTCAAGATTAACCCCAATGGAGAGCTTACCGATGTCGGCTGCCGGCTCAGCATCAGAAAGCATCAGAAGGGGCAAATATGGCTGTCCCTGCCCACGCCACCTGTGTGTGCCCGACCCATCCTTGAGGGTGTGGCTAGCCTTGTTTATTCACACCCACCTTGGGTTCCCCATGGCCTCAAGGTCCTGCAGCTGTGTGTCACTCGCCTGCCCCTAAATGATGAATAAGACACCTTGGGAGGAACCCTCAGACTAAGAAGGGAAAGACACTTGCACATAGGAGGGAATGTGGGTTTTGTTTGTTTGCTTTTTCACTAGGCTGACTCTTTTAGTTTACTTTATTTTCATTTTCTTAAAGAATTTTTTAATTGATATATAATTAACATATAGCATTGTACTAGTTTTAGATGTACAACATGATTTGATATGTGTATATATTGTGAAATGATTTCTACCGCAAGTTTAGTTAATATCACCATACACAGTTACAAAAAAAAAATTTCATGTGTGTGATGAGAACTTTTAAGATCTACTCTCTTAAAACTTTCAAATAACCAATACAGTATAGTTAGCTATAGTCACCATGCATAATACTTGTACATTACATCCCTAGGATTTATTTATCTTATAACTGTAAGTTTGTGCCTTTTGAGCCCTTTTACCCATTTTGCCCACTCCCCACCCCCCAGAATATTGTTGTATACACACACTTAACTGATGCAAACTCAGATATAACTAAGCAAAAAGGAAAAAAGTGCAGAGGAAGTAGGGAAAGAAGAGAGGCAAGTAATTTAAGCACTGCTAGCAGGTCCCTTTTTTAGGGAAGCATGAGAATCTACAGTCCCCACAACGGGCGTCAGCTCCTTGGACCCCATGTGAACATCTGACCACCTGAATGAGCGCTAAAGTTGTCATACAGCTTGTCCTTTAAATGCAGACTAGAGAGTCACTGTGACTGCAAGCAAATGTCACTGTGGGCCCTGACTCTTTGTGTAACTGTCACACTGGGAGAAAGTGTAGCAAAATCCTGATACAGAAAGGGAGTGGGGAAGGGCTTCCTGGAGGAGGTGACCAGGAAGCTCTGTTGGGAGGAAGAGTGGAAAGGAGAAGGGAGGGAGCCTGGTGGAGCTTCCAGGCAGTAGAAACATCATAAAGCAAGTACTGAAACTGTGCAGGAGTGTAGGGGGAAAAAAGGTGAGACCAGGCTATGCAGACTTCAATTGCTTTGGTAAGGAATGTGAGTTTTAGCCTTTATTATTTAGTGATTCCCGAATCAATGTCCCTGGAACACATATGCTGCAGGGACAAAGGATTCCACTGTCACACACATTTGGGAAATCTTACATACAACCTCCCCCCCTCCACCTACCCAAATCCCCACCTTGGAGAGTTGCAAGGAATGTTAGCATACTAAAGGACCTGCAAAGTCTTGCAGTAAGCACTCTTTTTGGCTGATTACTCAGGACTTCCTTTAAACCATCCTGTAGCCTTTGTGCTCCAAAGGAAGTACAGCTCAGGCAGTAGGGAGCCAGTGCAGATTTCAGCACAAGGGCGTGACAAGATCAGATGCCAGTGACGGGGGTGGATGGCTGGTTGTGCTGCAGGCAGAAAGAACACTGGGTGCCAGTCGCTGGCTAGGTCAGAGGTTCATCTCAGCAGATACCTCAGTGTCTGGGAAAGACCCAAAAAGAGTCAACCACAGAGAGCGGGAGAGGCAAGCAAGAAGACAGAAGCCACCTTCCGGGCACTGCTGATGCCTCCCTCCTCATGCAGCTGTCAGTGGCCACAGTCCCCTGGAATCTTTGGAGAATGTGGAGAGGAACAGTTGAAGACTTTCTACTGCCAATGTATGTTTATGTTCCACAAGTGCAGGTCATGTATTCTGAGCTCTTCTCCAGAAGTTTCCAGGGGACACCTGCTCCCAACAGGGTGCATCTGCCTTTCTTCCCTTTTCAAGAATAGGGAAAACATAGGATTAAAAGTGATACATACCCATGCCACCCCAAGCCCTAAAAATTCTTTTTTTAATTTATTTTTTAATTGGAGGAAAATTGCCTTACAGTGTTGTGTTAGTTTCTGCCATCCAACAGTGCAACTCAACCATAATTATACATATATCACCTCCCTCTTGAGCGTCCATCCCCTTCCCACATACCACCCCTCCGGATCATCACAGAATGCCAGGTTAGACTTCCTGTGTTATATAGCAACTTCTAACCAGCTGTCTGTCTAACACATAGAAGTGGATATATGTCGATACTACTTTCTCCATTCATCCCACTTTTCCTTCCCCTACAAGTCCATTCTGTATATCTGCGTCTCCACTCCTCTCCTGCAAATAAATTCATCAATACCATTTTTCTACATTCCATATTTTTGGGTTAATATACTGTATTTATTTTTCTGTTTCTGAATTACTTCACTGTATAACAGGCTTTAGGTTCGTCCATTTCGCTAGAACTGGCTCAGATTTGTTCTTTTTTTATGGCTGAGTAACAGTCCATTGTATATATGTACCACATCTTTATCCATTCATCTGTTAATGGACATCTAGGTTGCTTTCATGTCCGGCTACTGCTACTGCTAAGTCACTTCAGTCGTGTCCGACTCTGTGCGATCCCAAAGACGGCAGCCCTCCAGGCTCCTCCGTCCATGGGATTCTCCAGGCAAGAGTACTGGAGTGGGTTGTCATTGCCTTCTCCTTTCATGTCCTAGCAATTTTAAATAGTACTGCTTTGAACATTGGGTTGCATGTGTGCTAAGTCACTTCGGTCATGTCTGACTCTCTGCAGCCCTATGGATTGTAGCATGCCAGGCTCCTCTGTCCATGGGATTCTCCAGGCACGAATACTGGAGTGGGTTGCCATGCCATCCTCAGGGATCAAGCCCATGATGCTTCAGTCTCCTGCATTGGCAAGGGGGTTCTTTACAACTAACACCACCTGGGAAGCCAAATATTGGGGTACACGTGTCTTTTTCAACTATGGTTTTCTCAGGGTATATGCCTAGTAGTGGGATTGCTGGGTCATATGATAGTTTTAGAAGCTTCTCAGGTGGTGCTAGTGGTAAAGAACTCACCTGCCAGTGCAGAAGATGAGGAGATATTGGTTCGCTCCCTGGGTTGGGAAGATCCCTGGAGAACGGTAGGGCAACCCACTCTAGTATTCTTGCCTGGAGAATCCCATGGACAGAGGAGCCTTGTGGGCTACATTGGATAGTGTCACAAAGAATTGAACATGACTGAAGTGACTTAGCACACACACATGTACACATGATAGTTTTATTCCTAGTTTTTTAAGGAATCTCCATCCTGTTCTCCATAGTAGCTGTATCAGTTTACATTCCCACCAGCTATGCAACCTTTTCTCCACATCCTCTCCAGCATTTATTATTTGTAGATTTTTTTGATGATGACCATTCTGACTGGTGTGAGGTGATACCTCATTGTAGTTTTAATTTGTATTTCTCTAATAATGAGCAATGTTGAGTATCTTTTCATGTGTTTATTAGCCATCTGTATGTCTTCTTTGGAGAAATATTTGTTTAGGTCTTCTGCCTATTTTTTTGATTGGGTTGTTTGTTTTTCTGATATTGAGCTGTATGAGCTGCTTATACACTTTGGAGATTAATTCTTTGTCAGTTGTTTCATTTGCAATTATTTTCTCCTGTTCTGAGGGTTGTCTTTTCATCTTGTGTATTGTTTCCTTTGCTGTGCAAAAGCATTTAAGTTTAATTAGGCCCCATTTGTTTATTTTTGCTTTTATTTCCATTACTCTAAGAGGTGAGTCAAAGAGGATCTTGCTGTCATTTATGTCAAAGCGTATACTGCCTGTGTTTTCCTCTAAAAGCTTTATAGTTTCTGGCTTTACATTTAGGTCTTTAATCCATTTGGGGTTTATTTTTGTGCATATGGTGTTAGGAAGTGTTCTAGTTTCATTATTTTACATGTTGCTGTCCAGTTTTCCCAGCACCACTTATCAAAGAGGCTGTCTTCCCTCCATTGTATATTTTCACCTCATTTGTCAAAAAGAAGGTGCCTATAGGTGCATGAGTTTATCTCTGGGCTTCATATCTTGTTCCATTGGTCTGTATTTCTGTTTTTGTGCCAGTACCATACTGTCTCGATGACTGTAGCTTTGTAATGTAGTCTGAAGTCAGAAAGGTTGATTCCTCCAGCTCCATTTTTCTTTCTCAAGATTGCTTTGGCTATTTGGGGTCTTTTGTGTTTTGATATAAATTGTGAAATTTGTTGCTCTAGTTCTGTGAAAACTTTGGCAGTTTAATAGGGATTGCATTGAATCTGTAGATTGCTTTGAGTAGTATAGTCATTTTCACAATATTGATTCTTCCAACCCAAGAACATGATATATCTCTCCACCTGTTTGTGTTATCTTTGATCTCTTTCATCCGTGTCTTACAGTTTTCTGCATACAGGTCTTTTGTCTCCTTAGATAGGCTTATTCCCAGACATTTTAAATTTATTTTGTTGCAGTGGTAAATAGGATTGTTTTCTTAACCTCTCTTTCTGATTTTTCATTGTTAGTATATAGAGATGCAAGGGATTTCTGTCAGTTAATTTTATATCCTGCGATTTTACTATACTCATTGATTAGCTCTAGTAATTCTCTTCTGACATCTTTAAGGTTTTCTATATATAGTATCATGTCATCTGCAAACAATGAGAGTTTTACTTCTTCTTTTCCAATCTGGATTCTTTTTTATATCTTTCTTTTCTCTGATTGCTGTGGCTAGGACTTCCAAAACTATGTTGAATAATACTGGTGATGTGATATACCACATTAACAAACTGAAAGATAAAAATCATATGATCATCTCAATAGATGCATCAAAAGCTTTTGACAAAATTCAATACCCATTTATGATTTTTAAAAAACTCTCCAGAAAGTAGACTTAGAAGGAACATACATCACAATAATAAACCCATATGTGATAAACCCACACCAACATTATTCTCAGCAATCAAAACTGAAAGCATTTCCTCTAAGATCAAGAACGAGACAAATACTGGCAAAGCCCATCCCCCACAGGCCCCCTTCCTGTAGTCACCAGTGGAGCATCTGTGCCCCTGCCTCCCCAGAGGCCCCCACCGCCTCAGGGTCAGGTCCTCCCCGACCCCCTGCTCTGCTAGTCCCGATCATGTGAGGAAGAGGGAGAAGGTGGCTTCCCAACTTTACCCCCGTTCCACTGTTAGGACATAAACTTGAGGCCTGTACAGAATTCCCAAAAGAGCCAATGTGAAAACAAACCTGGAAGCCGACCTTTTTTTTTTCCCCCTGAGCTTTTCCTCCCCACCCTAATACCTGACTTTCCCTCTAGACGATGCAGGTGCCTTTGGTCAGGAGCCAGGGTGCTCTCTGGCCCCAGACAGCTGATGCTGCGGCTCTGTCCCTCCCAGCTGCATGACTTGGAGCAGACAGCCCAACCTCTCTGGGCTTCAGCCTCTCACTTTAGAAACCGCAGCCCCACAGGGACTGTGCCAGGACCATGCTCTCCAGAAAGACTGCAGGGCCTGTCTCTTATACACATCTAGATGTGTATAAGAGACAGAGCCAGGGAACATGTGAGCCTTTGAGACAGGGAATGGAATATTCAGCTAACTTACAGATCCTCACAAGCCGCCTCATAGAAGTTTATACCATGCAGAGAGTGGGTTTGGTGGGAGGGTGGGAGTACGCAGAGTAGAGGTGTGGGTGGGTGGGGGTGGATGAGACCATGAGGAGGCTCTCTACATTATTCTGCTCCATTTAATGTTTTCTGTTCTTAATCGCGGCAATTTTTGTCAATGCTGCTCTGGCTCTGAAATCTCAGGAGAAATCCTCCAAAGCAGTTTGCTTACAGCTCATTGTTTTCTAATTTTCTGTTTCTACAAGGCTTCCAAGGGTCTCCAAAGATCTGGTTTCTTCCCTGGGTGTGAAAGCAGGGAGAGAGAGGGGCAGGACACTCAGCTGGAATGACACAGGGCAGTGACGGTTCCACATGGTCAGCAGGGAGAACTCAGACTTTCTCCCCCATTCAGTCATTCATCACGTGTTTATTCAGTGTGACATTCGGCCTGATCTTTGTGTTTATGTTTGGGATAAAAGAACAGTGATGGGCCTCTGGGAGTTCTTGGTCCAGGAGGGCAGTCTGATGAATAAGCCTCAAAATACAGTGCATGTGAGGAGCTACGCTACAGGACTGTGTGCACAGGGCACTGAGACATGGCAGACGATTCCCAGTTCCACCTGGAGAGAGTGTAGGCAAGAGGGCTGATGCTGGAGCTGAGATTCAAGGAGAGAAGTAGGAATGTGGGTGGGCAGGCTTTGGTGGGGGTGTTCAAGGTGGAGGAGTCTGGGTGTGCAAATGCATGCAGACTTAGATGATCACAGTGTCTAGGGGGCTGTGAGTGGTTTGGTTTGACCAGAGCTTGAAATGTGAAGGTTACGTGAAAGATGGTTTGGGGAGTCTGGGCCCAGGGAGTTGGGGGCTTGATAACCAGACTAAGGACTATGGCTTTTGTCCAGGAGGCTGTCTATGGGGAGCCATTAAAGGTTTTTGGATGGAATGGTTATGACTATCAGTATAGAGCTGGATAAAACGAAAGAGGAAAAGAGGAACTAGGGTGATGCCGGCTCCAGAAAGGAAAAGGGGAAGCCTCCACAATAAGCGGAGGAATCAGGATAATGTGGAAGCCTTGGCAGCAGGAGGTCCTGAGCAGAGATGAGCACCAGAGCTGAAGTTTAAGGGCAAAACCAAGGTCGCATGGAGACATTTTGAAGGCATAATAAAGAAAGCCACTTAGATGTCTGATAAGGGGGAATAGCCAAGTAAATCATAGGGGGAAGTATGGAGCTGTTAAATATTTTGCAAAAGAAGACTGTCTCAAAAAGAATTTTTTTTAATAAACTTAAATTTTTGATGGTGTACACACTGTAGTGCATACAGTTCAAATTAAAACAACAACAACAACACGATCCTACATGCAGGACAGCAAAAGAGACACAGATGTAAAGAACAGACTTTTGGACTCAGTGGGAGAAGGCAAGGGTGGGACAATTTGAGAGAACAGCACTCAAACACGTACATTACCATGCGTAAAACAGATGACCAGTGCAAGTTCCATTCATGAAGCAGGGCACCCAAAGCCAGTGCTCTGGGACAACCCAGAGGGACAGGGTGGAGATGGAGGTGGGAAGGGGTTCACAATGGGGTGAGCACATGTATACCTATGGCCGATTCATGTTGATGTATGGCAAAACCATCACAATATTGTAAAGTAATATTCTCCAATTAAAATAATTAATTTTAAAACATTAAAATAAAACAAACAAGGCTGTCTCATTCACAGCTGTATGGACTGTGGATCTCACTGTCTCCTGGGCTCTCCCCACCCAGGAACTGAGCCACAGCCCCTCCTTCTCCTGGAGCCCATGGTTTCCTCCCAGAGTCTTCTGATGGCTCAGGAATTGGGGGAGATGGCACAGCCTTCTGCCCCACTGATGCTTTCCTTCCCTGGGGCATGGGCGCCCCAGGCCTCAGTGAACTGTGAAGGCAGGAATTTCAGGACAGGAATCAGATCCCCACTTTATCAAACATCATTCCTCCACGCATGCCCACAGGTCATGTCAACAGACTGGAAACAGATGTCCAAAAATGGAAATATTTATGCTAGGCTGATGGGATTGTGGGTAGGTCTTATTCTTAAAATTTCCTGGAGTTGATGGGATTGTGGGTAAGTCTTACTTTTAAAATTTCCTGGAATAGTATATTGCCTTTTTAATATTGAAAAAAAAAATTCACATATACAATAAGCCCTGGTTGGGTACAAATGCAGTATTACATACCCACCCACACAAGCTTTCATTTTCCAGCTGTCATTAATGTAGCTACGAAGTTGTAAATTCTGCGTGTCTTGCTTTGATACTAGATGGTCAGGACACATGGATTTTCATTTCCCTAGAAAAGTCAGGCTAATTATGAATGTAGAGGAAATTGATAAGATATTATATGCAATCCAGGCTGAAATGGACTGAGTACATCTCTTAAAAATTTTGGCAGCTGACGCAGGCATTCTAAGCCTGCATTCCCAGTTTTATCGTCCATACCATTGAAGGCGGGTGTGGTGGGCTAGGCTCTGGCCTCTGGGAAGTGGTCACATTTGGTTTGCTGTTCCCTCCATCAGTTTACTCTGGGAACACAGGTGTGAACCAAGAAGTTACAGCAGATTCTTTGGGTAGAGTCCACAGATAGCAGACCAGCCATCTGTGGAAAGCTTCAGAGGAAGGGCCCAAGAGTAACCTCCCAGTGGGAATGCTGTGGAGTAGGCCCATACTGCTCTCAGAAGGGCAGGAAGAATGTGGCCATCCAGGCTCTGTGACCACCATCAGGGTGGAGGCAGGCAAGCCTCCTGGAGCCCCAAGAGCCTGGGACTCATGCCCCTCAGACGAGTAACTGAGGCAGAACTAGCCCAAATATTTCTATTTTTGATCACCTGCTCCCAGCCTATTGATGTGAAGATGCGTGTGCATGGGCAGAGGGCTGATGTTCGATAACGTGAGGGGTCTGCTTCCCACCCTGAACTTCTTGCCCTCTCTAGGTCACCA
The DNA here is from genome assembly GCA_006410675.1 of Oreotragus oreotragus. Taxonomy (NCBI): domain Eukaryota; kingdom Metazoa; phylum Chordata; class Mammalia; order Artiodactyla; family Bovidae; genus Oreotragus; species Oreotragus oreotragus. Next base: position 248,767 of record SJYX01010710.1, read on the forward strand.
AGACCTGAAGCACCCACGCCCCAGGGCAGGGAGGCATCAGCAGTGCAAATGGGTCCCCCACCACCTCCCACCTAGTTCTCGGGTAGGGAGACCCTTGGGAGAGTGAGACCCACACTTCATAAGGTCATGGGTGAAGCAAGAGCTGCTGCTGTGAAGGCCTCCAGGGACGACCCCCACCCCACCTCGACCAGTTGTTGCCAAGCTATGGGCACATGTCCAGCCACAAGCAGACTGTCCCAGAGGTCCCACCCCTGTCAGGACCTGCTTTAGTCTCTAGAGGTGGAACCCCTGTCAGAGGATGCGGTGGACACGTCAAGAGCTGCTGCTGTGAAGGCCTCCAGGGACGACCCCCACCCCACCTCGACCAGTTGTTGCCAATCTATGGGCACATGTCCAGCCACCAGCAGACTGTCCCAGAGGTCCCACCCCTGTCAGGACCTGCTTTAGTCTCTAGAGGTGGAACCCCTGTCAGAGGATGCGGTGGACACGTCAGTCATCCTAGTTTCATTTGGGGCTCAGAGCTGTCCATGTGGCCTCCATGAGGCTGAGGGCTCAGGGCACCAAGAGAGGAGAAATTGGTCTTTGAAAAACTGTGGCCTTGTTTATAACCTGGATGAACATCTCTAGGATTTCCTGAGGCTTCATCTCATGTCAAGATGGAGGAGCCAAGAGCTCATGAAAGTTGTTTTATGAGAAAACAGCCAAGCCAGGTGGAGGTAGTAAGGGGGCTGAGTTTGAAGCCACGTGAAGTGGTTAACATGGTAGGTCTGCAATCATGAGCTCGGTGTGTTTGATGTGTCCAAGTTGACACCCCTCTTGTCACTAAAAATGGCTGTTATTTCTGAAAAAAAAACACCTCCCTCTCAACCCTGGCCTCTGGATCTTCTCACTGGTCAGCCTTGTATTACGAATCACTCCCTTTTAGAAATGAGGAGCATCTGCGGAGAGGTGAGATCTTCCCCTGAGGACATCTTAAAGTGGCATTTAATACATTCACAGTTGTACAACATCACCACTATGTTGTTCTAGACCTTTTTCATCTCCCTGAAGGGAAATCCAGCTCTCACTTCCTATGCCCACCCCCATCCACCAGCCCTTGGGAGCCACTACTCTGCCTCTGTCTCTATGGATTTATCTATTCTGGACATTTAATATAAATGGATTCCTACAATATGTGACCCTTTGTGTCTGTCTCCTTTCACCTAGCATAATGTTTTGGAGGTTCATCCATGGTGTAGCCTGAATCAATACCTCATTCCTTTGTAGAGCTGAATAATATTCTACTGGGTGAACAGACCACATTTTGTTTATCCGCTCATCAGCTGAGAGACATTGGGTTATTTCTACTTCTTGGCTCTTGTGAGTAATGCTGCAGTGATCATTCATCTACGGTGTTTTTTGTTCTCGGTTTATTTTTCGATGATAACAGTTTATGAAGCCGTAAATGGATTTACAGGGCTTCCCTGGTGGCTCAGTGGTAGAATCTGCCTGCCCATACAGGAGACATGGTTTCGATCCCTGGGTCGGGAAGATCCCCTGGAGAAGGAAATGGTAAGCCACTTGAGAAATCCAGCCTGGTGGACTACAGTCCATGGGGTGACAAAAGAGTCAGACACAACTTAATGACTATACAACAACGACGAAAACTGAATTTACACAGATGATTTCATTTAACCTCAGGGAACCCTACCAGGTAGGTCCCATAATGATCTCCATTTACAATGAGAAAACTAAAGTACAAAGAAATTAAATTAAATTGTCCAAGATCACATGGCTGATGGGTAAGACATCAATACTGAAAAGAGAATGGTCCCGGTGCCTCCTACCATTGAGGCCTTTAATTCAAGGTTCCAATGTGCCAACGGTTTGGGGGTTGCCCCCACGTCACATGTGCAGCATGCCTCAGCCTGAGAGTGGTCCAAACTGACCTCGCCTCTGACCCCAAGAGCAGCCAGGAGATGTGAAAGACCCTACCGAATCCTTCCTCGAGAAGTCAGGGATGAATTCATGAGGCCACTCACCCTCACCCAAGCTATGAGGAGAAAGCCTTGTTCTACCTCCAGGGGGAAGGCCCAGGTTTCCACAGAAAGTCCTGGGGCCCAAGGTCACAGCTGAGTGAGAACTTCTGAAATCCCCAGCCCGCCTCCCAAGAAGGAACAGGAAAGTCTTCAGGGGCTGACAGAGTCCCTGGAGGACAAGGTAGCCCCCGCCCACGCAGAGTCTTGGGCCTGCAGAGATGGCAGGGAGCAGCCGGAGCTGGGGAACAAACCAGGCTTGAGCCCTCCGTGTGACTTTGTCCTGGACTTACTGACACAGACAAAAATGAGGCTAGGGCTGGGCCCTTGTTTGGGAAACTCCAATCAGATGGGACAGGGGTGAGGCATGGCCAGTCCCTGTGGGACAAGCTGGTTCCAGCTGGAGTGGAGCATCAGGCCTAGAGCATGCGTGCATGCTAAGTTGCTTCAGACATGCCCGACTCTGTGTGACCCTATGGACTGTAGCCTGCCAGGCTTCTCTGTCTGTGGAATTCTAGAGCAGTCGTTCTCAAAGTGTGGTCCTCAGGCCAATGGCAGCAGCAACGTTGCCTGGGAAGGTTCCAAAAATTAGAAATGGAAATTACCAGGCTGCATCCAGACCTAGCTTGGAGGTGGGGGTCGGGTTGAGGGAGGAGCAATGTGTGTGCGAACAAGTCTGTGTGTGAACAAGTCTGATGCTGTTCACACGTCCCAAGTCTGAGAACTCTGCACCAGAGGCCAGTGGTCCTGATGACAGAGACCCTCCCTGCTCTTGCCAGTTTTTCAGGGGCCAGCCCAGAGACTGAGGCCAGCTGTCTGCTCTCACTCACAACTTCCTAGGTCTGCGCTTAGGGGTGCCTCTGTCTCCCCCTTCAGCTTCCCTCCCCCGACTCCTTGCAGACTGTAATTGCTGACTGGCTTCGCTTTACTTCCCAACCAGTAGAGGAGTAAGGTTTTCCTAAATCACAGCTGGCCCGGAGTGGCTGTGGGTCAGGGGGGCTTTTGGCGGGGGGAGGGG